>DWME01001934.1:0-22616 GCA_018244795.1 Parelbella ahira ahira
AAAAAAACAAATTTCACCAGCGGCTCGGGGGGGGGGGGGGGGGGGGGGGGGGGGGGGGGGGGGGGGGGGGGGGGGGGGGCGCGGCGGTCGCGCGGCGGGCGGTAAATGCGACAGCTAGGCGTCCGGAGAGTACTCTTGAGCGGTCCCGCTTACTATAAAATTATATATAGAAAACATACAATAGTATAAAATAAACATTCATAATTTAAATGTAAAACTCGCGTAACCCAACTATAATATATCGAACCTCACCGGTCCACTAACATAAACGTAATAATACTTTTCAACTGGGGTTCAGTTAGATCATACCTTAAATTTACATCTGATTGCACTTTAAAATTTTATTTAACAATAATCGAACCTACTACCCCTAATTATCGGCAACGATTCGCTTATCTTACAATTACATTACGTCTTACCTATCTACGTATGTACAGGCGTTCGTGACTCACAGACGATATTCGATACATATTTGGTATAGTTATTTACAATAATCGAATCAAATAATACGTAAGCCGGAACTTAAACAATAACGGGATATTTGTACCGATCCAGGGTACGTCTCGTATAAAAAAATTAAAGCGAAATGCATTTTTTGTATCGCAAGTTTCGTCCGATGCGCGGACGCACGAGTATGCCTGGCATATCACGAGAAGCATCACTGATATTTACAAAGTCTTTGGCCTTACAATCGAATCGTAACAAAACACGTCTAACTACACAAAATATTTGCACTGAAGTCGTAGCCGGCCGCACTCGGACTCGTCGTCCGCTGTACGCGACCGCTGCACTAGTAATCCCATCGGTCATCGTCTGCTTCCGTCTTTATTTTGTCCTCGGAGAGCACGTCAGGGGAGTGCGGCGAGCGCGGCGAGTGCGGCGGGCGCGGGGTGGCGCGGGAGGCGCGCGAGGCGGGCGACGCGGGCGAGGCGGCCGGCGAGGCGGCGGGCGGCGCGGGTGACGGCTCCACGCGCACGGTCTCCTCGGACTCGCGGCGGAAGTCGTCGCTGCGCATCACGCACACGCCATTAATGATAACCTCGTCCGGATTGCGTGGCTTCTCGTCCTGCCAATCGGGGTTCACCCATTGAGGCGCGGCCGGCTTGCGCCGGCTGGAGCGGGCCTGCGGCGTGGACGAAGCCTTCGGCTCCGTCTTCGACTCGTCGTCCAAGGAATCGTCGGAGCCCAAGTTACTTTCCACGTCGTCATCTTCGAAATCGTCTGCGTCGGGCTCGCGTTTTAAAGGCATCGAGAGGTCCAGACCGCTTGACGCGTCTTTTGCGTCCGCCTCCGGGGGCAGTAGCCCACGTCCGATGAGCGCGGCGAGGTTTGAGTTTGCGGCGAAATACGGGGGATAAGGCAGCGGAACTCCTGCGAGGCCCATTCTCTCCTTCTGCAACTCGAGCAACCTCTGATTGAGTAATAACCGAAACTGTACTGGGTCGAATGGCGCCGAAGATTGGTCCCGAGCGGGAGGCTCTGCAGGGAGTCCGTGCGGAGCCTGCTGTTTTAGCCGCATTCGGTGATTGTGAAACCAGTTCGTTATGGTTCTCGTCGATAATCCTAACTCTGCTGCCAGGAATTCTATCGTAGGCATGTTGGGATAGGGATCTAGAGCAAACGCCAGCCGAAGTGCCTCTTTTTGCTCTTCAGAGAATAAAACCCTTTGCTTCTTGGCTGAAGGGGCTCCCGATGTAGGTCCCGGTGAACTCGAGTGGTAAAATTCGGAGGTATCGTTCGATGACGTGTCGGAAGAATTGTCTTGCCCAGGCCCGCTCGATCGCCGCCGTTTGTTCGCTTCCCTTCTTTCATTTTTCAAGGCTTGAAGCCTATCAATATTGTGGGCATCGCTAAGCCAAAGTTGCATACGGATAAAAGGTTCACGGCCTTTAATGCTAAGCATATGCCAAGGTTTCGGTTTCGATAGCAGTTCACTGACGGATCCTTGTGATAATCCTAGAACGGCCTCGCCGAATATCTTCTGGCCAATGTTATTCGCTAACAATGCTTCTTTGATTTTAGTCGTTATCGTTTGTGTATCTAAGTCTTGTGTAAGAGCGGCCATTTCATAAACGCTGGGAGAAATGTGTTGATGTAGACCACGCATGACTGGGGGTTGGTGGTGCGGCTGGGGCGGTGGCGGCGGTTTTCGTTCCTTGTTATTGATGTCGTGGTGCTGCGGTGGCAAGGTAACGGCGTGGTGCGGAGGGAAGCCGGGTGGTGTCAACAACAGTGGCGTCGGTTGGCCCAGGTGGCCCAAATGAGCTGGTCCTAATAATTGTTCCTGTTGCATTTTACTGAGCAAGGAGGTCGCATCTGAAATCATCTTTTGCGTTGGCGGCATGGGCTTGTTCATGTTAGGCGGACAAGCTGGAATGAGAAAAAAAAGGAATTAAACACATGGGTAGTTCTATACGTCTATGTATATAGATACTTTTGATGTGTTATAATAAGTTCGAATTCAACGATCGATCTGTAGTATTAGCAATAATATTTGGATTATTTAATTTTGTAATAAATTAAGATTGTTTGATATTAAAATTGTATATTACTCACGAGGTGCTCCGCTATAGTTTCCAGTCCTCATCAGCTTCTCGGGCGCAATTTTGTACTGGGAAGCGACCAACTTATGAACGGCGTTGTCGTCTTCCAGGAACATTTTCATCCGAATGAAGGGTTCTCTTCCTTTTTGAGTCAACATGTGCCAGGGCTTCGGTCTCGCTAGCAAGTCACTTACTGACCCCTGAGATAAGCCCAGCACCGATTCTCCGAACAACCTTTGGCTGATCGAGTACTGGCTTAGCGCCTCTTTCACTCTTCTCACGATGTCTTCAGTATTTAGATTGTTAAAGAGATCAAACTGCTGTTGCGTGATTGGCGGGAGAACCGCTTTCATAGAGCGCTGGGGCGGTGTGTGGTGTGGTGGGTTAGACGGTTGAGATATGAGACTATTTGTTATGGATGCCATTCGTTGTAGGGGACTTGCCGCAGCTGAGCTACTGAAGTCTTCATTTGGGGTTATCGCTGGCGGTAATATTGCGTTACCGAGCGGACTGGAAGCAGACGAGCCGGTGGACTGCTGCCCTGGTTCCAGTTTTGGTCGAACCAACGAGAATGCGCTGCCCGCATGCCGTATAGCCTCTTCGGCGTCCATTGGTCTATCCTTATCACTATCAGTCATTCCATTAATTTTGGCATTTTTGTCTTTAGGCAGCGAGAGGTCTTGGACAGCTCCAGACCCGTTCATGTGTTGGTTCTGAGCTTGCATGGCCTGTTGCTGTAGTGCGAGGAGATTGGGGAAGGGCGGCATTCCTGGCAAGTTGTGGAGATTTGGAATATTACCCCCAGGTTGTATTTTAGCGAGTTCCCGATGATACGCTTCCAGTGCCATGCGGATATCCTCTGGTGGCCTTTCCATGTGCGGAGGCATGCCGCCACTGAAAAATGGAGGAAACATGCTACACGTCAGTTTTAGATTTGCTGTTCTCGTTTAAAATACAAAGTAAAGTTAAATAATTGAAATAAAAGTCATTTCCATCATAATGAAGGAATATTTTTTTGTTCTAAACAAAATAACAAAGAACATACCCAGGGAAGCCTTCGCGGTTGTGTCGCATGTCCTCGACTCGCCTAGTCATGATTTTAGCTAACTCTTCTTGGTAGATTCTCACTACTTTTTCTTGAGGAATGTCATCGTTTTCATATTTCTTCAGCCTTCTATTTTGACTCGAATCCTGAATTTCGGGAAAATCAAATTATTGCAAGTGTCAGGATACATTAGCATCAAAATTAATATTTTGAATATATCTGTATTAACAGAATTTGCAAGACAGAGGTAGGGGAGATTTTAAAGTAAGTTTGTTGCTTGTACCGATATAATACTTACCTTATTAGAGAAAGGTGAGGGGCATTGTGTCCGCGGAGAACACGAGTCATCGTTGCTTCTGGAGTCGTCGTTATTGGTCTGACCTAACGGTGTCTTCATCATATGCGATGCGTCGTTCAACATATGCGACAACCTGTCGTCACCCTCGCTCTCTGGTCTTCCAAATCCTGGACCGATTGTGCCGTCCTTCGTACCAACTGGAAAAGAGAAGTCTGTTTATAATTCTAAACTTGTTCTTAGGTACTTTCATTTTGGTTTCTTAAATCTAAGAAAATTAAGAGAGCAGACGGTAACGATACACAGTGGTCTTTGTAGTTTTAGAAAGAAATTATTGCAGACAATAAAATTTCGAGTCATGCCTTTCAAGAACATCATTTCGCTAAAGCAATTTTAATTGCGGTTAAATCGTATTGCGTATAACATTGTACATCCGTAGCTGAAACCCTTGCCAAGTGATAAATACAGGAGTTATATTTGGTACAATTGAAATTAGGTGGGTCATTAAAAGCGGCAGGGCAACGTATGGCGCATTAAAGATAATCGCTGAATGGGGCCGGCCAGTCGTCGCCTAAGCCAGTAATCCTAAAACGGCGCGCGCGCATCCATAAACAAGCGGAGTTACGCGAAAACCGCCCGCCATATTGTGGCCGTTCATCCTGTCAACATATTGTCTCTGGTTCACAATGAAGCGACACTATTTAGATGCTGATGTATTCGTCGCATTAGTCTAATTAAGACACGTCATTAATTTACGTGCGTAAAGATGGCCGAGCTATTAGCGGTTGTATTATATTCATACATGGATAAATAGTCGACGCTACATATTATTGTTTTTTATTATGAGTCCAATTACTAACGCATTACACATCTAGCATGTGTCATTCCATACGACCTGGTAATGATTGGCCTGCAGCTACTTGTACAGAAATAAATGAGCTCAGTGGAAGGTGCGATAAGGATCTGGTTTACATTTACGAGATGATTAGTTGCAGGCGTCAATGGTTGCGAAAAACACGACGCGCTATGTTATATGAGAAAGTTAAACGTTTTTCGTTCTCAATTGGGAATTTCCAGCAAATACCAGTATAACAGATTTTTGAGGGACAGTAATTATCTAGACTACTTTGTAATATATAGCTAGACTACTCTTTATCTCTATCGTCATTAATGTTCCTAAGGACGGAGCTCTCTAAGCGCACAGTGCACAACATGCACTGCTCTATTACAAATTTGAAACAATACAGTTACAATTGCCAAGTGAAAGTATAACTTTAGAAGGTAAATGACAAAGGAAACGGGCAGTTACGTTGCGTAACCCGTTCCAAGCTCAAACGGCCGGGACACGGCGATTATGACACTAATAACACGAAAGTCGGATAATCGCAGTGAAATGTCGAATAATAACTGAGTATTTTTTTTATACACACACACACACGAAATGTCGCATGTTTTCGCGTCCACTCTGCGGCGGCTTAATGGCTCCGGTGAAGAACGCTTCAAGATGTATCGTATTCATTTTCAAGGATCCAACAAAGACTTAATTGCATTCTTAAATTTTATTTTAAAACCGACAATATGTTCAGCGATCCGTCCACAATTATTGTTCTGTTTTATTTAACGGTTCCGACGAATGTATGTCTTGATTAATTGTTAATAAAAGCATTATGCGTTGCATTAATGCTGTTTTTATTCGAGTCCAAATGTAGGTGCGTCGTTTATTGGAAGATAAACTTGGTTCATCAGAACGTCTCCCCGAACCGGGTGGATATCTCTTGAAGCTTTCTTTGTGAATTTGTATTATTGTTGCATTTGTAATTGGTTTAAATCAATCCGGTAGGTATTATAAATATATTTGCATTTGTAATAAAAATAATTATGTTATATTCAGATGTGTTGTATATATTTTTGTAATAATTAATTTAGGATCTAATAATTGATGAATAAGTAACAAAAAAGCCAAGGAATAGTTAAAGTATAGGCGGATTATGATTTGGCATTCGTGATTCGAACAGAAACATTGAAATTGAAGAGAGTGACGAGAGTCAGTCGTAGTCAAGACAATAGAGCTGTGCTTTAAGCAATGTCTGATACATTATATTGAAATCACTTTTCTCACGGCACACATACACTCGTTTGGTATGCAAACAACATGACGACGTCCTTCTATACATTATTTTTTATATTTATACGCGGTTTTTTGTGAAATCGGACTTAACGACTTATGAGTGGGGACGTGAGCAAAATAAATTTTACAAACCGCCCGCCTGTCTCGGCTCAGATAACATCTGCATGACCATAATATTCAGTTTTCGAGTCATAAATGTTAGACAATAACTCTATATACGTGATCTGTGGACGTAATTGCTTTATTTTTAATGTAACTACACCTAATTGGGCAGGACCTTTGATAGCTCAGATGTCCGGTCGGAATTAGTTGTTATTTCTCTACGTGTGTGTTAGATTTAATCTGTTTAGAAGAATGGTGGACTCATTTCCGCTAAGTTGATGTTAGATTACTGAGTCACACTCGACTCATTCTTGAATATATCGTTATCCCCTGTTTCGTAATGTTCACAGGTCATTTGGAGGCGTTAAGTACGTATGTATGTGTGACTGAGTCTAAAGTGTGTGAGTATTGCAAATAGAAGCTTATCTGCAATTCGTACTCCAATTTCGATCAAGTCTAATAATATTGTGAGAGCTTTAGAAACCAAATGTTAACGCGCAATAAAATATGTGGATAATTTACACTGAAACACCGAAAAAATACCCGTGTTTAAGATACAAACAATTTCCCGCCTGTGAGTAGAACCTACAGCCCCCAAATCAGCGTTCAGGGTTATACCATTGGACGTACGGATTAGTTAATATCGTGTCGTAACGACTTAGTCAGGTAAAAATATTAGCTGTAAGTGATTAGGCAAAGAGTATCTGTCATCCATTTAAAAAGAAACAGATGTCACTGTGTCCAGGGCAGGGTGATTAAAATTTCGGTCGTGTGCCGCAGCAGCTCAGACGGCGATAACCAATTAGTTTATTTCAAATTCACTCGATATAGCGGCCGTCGATAAATTTCAACACACGTCTATTAATGCCTTTGATCTTATAGCTGCTTTTGTTATTCCGCGTACGGCATGAGGACAATTACCGAAACCTGCTTCGGAATATTTTCAAAAATTGCGGTTCGCTTTGCTCGACGATGTCGCGCCATTTTGCACATGTGTCAAGCATCGCAAGATGGCCGCTCGCGCTCTATCGAACACAACTCATTTTTGTTGTTTAAAAACCGCGCGAGTGTAACGATATATCACTACTCATTGTGGCTATTACGTGTACTTTTGATGGATATTCGAAGAAAAAATTGTATTCAATTAACGTCGTCCGGTCACGGAAGTCTTATTTATTGTGTCTCAAGCGCGTGTAAGAAATAAACTGTTACATATACCACTATAACTATATCTTTACAGAGAAAAAATATCGCTTGTCCGTTTTCATCATAGTTGCCGGCTATCGACGATGTATCTTTACATTTCATTATTGTTCGGCTGATGTCTCCTCTGTACCGTTACGCCGTTCCATAATCATAATAAAAGTAGAGAAATTATTTGTTTATGCGACACCGTATCGCGTGCGTGCACGCGAAAACTATACCTTTATAGCGGTTATTGATTGCTAATGCCATATGAATATTCAAAGCCTTTGAAAGTAAAGGCGCTCTAAATTATCGTGTCACTGTGACAGTGAAAAAAACACGTTCGTAATTTACTCGGCACACATATAGTTCGGTGGCGAATGGGGAATGCGTATCCGGTATTGTAAATCAAGGCGGGTAGTCGGAAAGGAAGGGGTGAGAGTGCGCCTTAGACGTCACGCCGCGAATCGATGCTCATTTGCATTTGAGTCGTCCGCGGCAGCGGACGTCAGGGCCGCTCGAAAGTGTTGCGGGGAACGGAAAAAATGCCCGCATTTGAATTGTTAATACGATGCAAAAGAAATTGTTGCATAAAATGTAGCTACTGTTTAAAATTAGGTGCTAAATGTTGCAGCAATGAAATGTACAAATGAGATCCACAGCGTAGGAATGCCGTACATGTTTCACGCTTCTACACTGCTCTGCCCTATATAATTGCCAATTAGTCAGCTTCACGTAGACGACACTAAGGAAAATCCTATTTTATTGTGTGAAGAATGTGCATACATTTGTTTGTAATAATAAGTTATAACTGTATCTGTGTAATGTCTCGACCGAGGATCCATCGTTTGGGATCATTAATTATAAAAAAATGCGTATCGCTGTCGATAATTCACTCAATTCCGACGGCTTTTCCCATGAGTTACGACTGTGTTAAGCGTTGCGTTCGATGGAGTAGGAATTTCTTTTGTTCGGACAAAGTTTGGGTTCGGTTGTGTGGCGTGCGTGGGACGGGGGCAATCCGGCTCGCGTGCTAGATGGCAATCAGCGGGGGCAGCGACCACGATTGATTCCGCCGAGAGCCGACTGATCGCCGCGATGTGTTCGCCGGGGACTTCGGCGCGATAAACAACCGCTACCGAACGCCACTATACCCCGATACGGTTCTATCAGACTGTGCGTGCGAGATAATTGAGGGTTTCGAGAAGAAAGAAATGTCTTCCAATTCGATTGCATTCCTTGGTGGTATTACGTGGCTTTTATTCGACATTCGAGATAATTCGAGTAGACGTAGATATGTTAAACATGACCAGTGCAAGGTGCTAATCTCTGTGCCTTTCACGGGTTTGCGGTTGTTTGATTTGAAACACTGGATTAACAGAAAGCTTGTGCAGATAGTTATCGACTGGAGACTGTAGGATAGTTTTATTATTCATATTACATTTATTAAATTGTCTTTCCTATTAAATATAATTGCGGTTCTTGTCGAAATACCGTTAGCATAGGTCGTAAACTCAAAATTTAAATCTGAACGGAATCGTTTAAAGTTTCAATTTTACGTGAGCACTATGTTATTGGAATAATAAGCAAGTGTAGATAAATAAATAAATAGTAAAAAAAAAACATAAATGTTGTGTAAAATTATGTGTCTATCGCAGACATAAAAATATGTACTACGATGTCACTGATAATAAGAATGTGCAGCCGTGAAAATATAAGTTTTAGTCTTGCCATGTTCATGTTAATAATTATTATACTTAACGGTGGTTAAACAGTAGTGGCATTTTTACGATTGCGGAAAATTTATACAATTTTATAGAATACAGGCAACTTTTACAGAATAGTAACATTTATATACTTACAGACAGTTTCGTGGCTTGACACTACATTCTAATGTTGCCGTACACAACGTCGCCGAATTTCCCCACAGACTTAAAACGTTACGTTGAGCGAATGCGGTAGTTGGTAACTAGATTCGATAATCAATTTGCAGCTCAGCGGAGGACGCGCTCATACTAATTATAGTACGGGTGTTTTTCTCGTTTTTTTTAAATTCTAATTATTAATATATTTACAGTGTTTTAAAAAACATCATAAACGTAACATCACTCCAGTAATCCTCGAAGGGGTAGGCAGATGAATACAACACGCTCCCACGTTTCACCAGCTAAATTCACTAAAAAACACTTTATTATCTTATTTATTGGACCCTTATTGACTGGATATTATTTACATGATATTTTGCAATATGCCAATGTACATACACATGTACATTGATTTTTTAGTTTTTTGTTTTAAAAGATTAAATGATAGAGTTCATTATAAAACTAAAAACATTGTTTATATATTCGTTTATCACAGTGCCCAAAAGCGAAACTCTATGTAGAGCAATAAATGTTTTATGTAGGTACAACAAAACGCATAGATATTGTTGGAAACGAACGTTGTAGTCTCAGGTATTCAGAGACATCGAATATAAATTCGGCGCTAGTATCGGCCCGTGGGGGCTCAGTCGCATAACTTTTAACGATATCAAAGTTTTTTAACGAAATAACCGAATTTCGCGTGAACTGCACGTACGTAATGCATTTAGTCGCACCTGATCGTCTGGAGTCTTTGTGTGGGACGTAATTGATTTAGAGGGGTAATTAACGCGTCCTAGCTACACTACAATTTTTGATGACGACACGAAAAAAGGCAATTGCATATCCTAAGCGAAAATCTAGCTGTAATTTAATCGCATAAAAATTTTAGTCATCCCAATAATAAGGTAACAGAAGTAGTAGCAACACTGAATTAATATACCATTGTAATCGATGGCTATAACATAATAAAGTCACAATATTACCTATAATTGTTTATTCAAGTAGCGTAAAAACCGAAAAAAAAAACAGTTCAGTGTGTTCATGATAATGTTCGTGTAATTTACCGGTTTGAAAATTTTTCACGGGTTCCATAACGTGTCATTAGGTGCATTGATTTGCACGGCAGGTTATTGATTACAACTGCGATTGATTGCGGGCGAACACGCGACACGCTCGACATACGCCGCAATTATACATAATAGATTAAATATGGATTTATAATCTGTGGACTTTGTTCAAGTGCGGCATTACGTGTGATGATGGTTTCAGCGAACTGCCTTTTTATTCAATATTCGAATTATTTAGTTTTGCAAACACAAATAAATTTATTGAATTCGATACCGAAAACATTTGAAAATGGAAAAGCGTTTTTGTTTGTTCCATTATTAGGTACGGTTTAATTCGTTTTAGCGCCATAAAATTTATCATCTATGGCCGTTACAGACAAACAATAACCGATATACAGATAATACAAGCGCGCAGTGTAATTTGCAGTTTTACGGTCGCATAAAGTCTCCTAAGTTCGTTTACGAGTTTTCTGAATTGACCCTAATTTAACGCGCAACAACAAGTCATTCATAGCCTCACATTAATCCTTACTAATTATGCAAGACAGGGAGCAAAGATGTAAAATGGACGCTCACAAATCGCATCTAACTGACAAGTTAAACAGCCCATCTTGCGAGACAGAACTGTGAATTATACCCTGCTTTCGCTGAAGGTACGTATGTAATTAATTACTACGAATAATATGTAGGGATGCACTTTATTTCCTATAAAGTGTTCAGTCGCCTGACTTAAATTGGCTGAATTCTGAGGAAATGTTGTCATTTTGGTAACACTTCCGTTGTCTAATGGAACTTTATTTTTGTCTTTGATAAGCGTCAAATGATCTTTGCCAATTTTAAGACAAAGAAGAAACCCGGTGGGAATAGTATTATTATTACTAACAATTACATATTTAAAAAAACGGTTAAGTTTTATTTAATAAATTTGTATGTGAATGCGCAATATACTAAGTATGAGTTTCCGATGACAATATTTTTGTAACTTCAAATGTTATTTTCTCTCAATATATTAACGGTACAAATTGTGTGGACAAATATAAAATTGGTGTGCGCGAGTAGCCATCAGTGGTGATTTATTTGGCAAAATATCGAGCGTTCTGCTCCGATTTAAGACTGCATTTACAAATGCGTCGCATTCTTCGGTTCCTGAACGATTGCTTGCCTGAAATCGAACGGTGTGGGCGTTCGGACTTGTTTATGTGGCAGCCGGCGGTGTGGTGCGGTTTTATTGTTACAATTGTGGGTCGCTCGACTGTCGCTAATGAGTAATCAGCTTTATTGTTTTTGGCTTTCGCATTGTTAGGATTTTGGAAATATTATTTGTGTTTTATTATAAAGTGCTGTTTATTTTTGATACAAATATCTACGACGTTATGTACACGTCATTGATTGTTTATGTAAACTGATTCAATTCATATTACTTTGGGTTGAAAATTTATATATAATTTTCAGACAGGCGTTATTGTTAAAATAAAGAAAGGGGAAACGATTTAAACTGAGAGTCATCCATACGCGGTGCCAAAATTGTTCAAAGTACAATTATGTCCTTAGCACAATTACAGTTTAATAGCCTCGACTAAAATAAGATAGCGCTAAATAATCGCAATCAACTCATCTTGCATCTAGTGCGCGATAATAAATTTATTTTAAAGTGTGCATATTTAAATGTGCGCTGGGCAACACCTTTTATCTGTATCTGTGCGCTTCAGGGTTACCAACATTAACATTTTGATCTGTCAACAGATAACAGTCCACCTGTATAGTCTGTGGCACTCGTGCACGGTCAATTTGTTAAGTCCGGTAAAAATAAAAAATGTTCTTCTACAAATTATCGTCCGTGTAAATCATCGCTGTACGAGTAGCGGTGTTATAAAAATAACAATCTTGGACTTGTCTTGTCGCCAGTGGAACCTATGGTCAATCATTACTAAATCCACTGCATTTTATCATGGCATTTCCTTACAAAGCGTTTTTAAGCGTTTAAAATACACAGACAAAAGCTTGAGGCGTTTTATTTAATGAACTTTAGTCATTGTAAGTTATGTTTTCTAAAATATATATTTATGTTGATGTTTAATAGTCACGAGAACCCTAACTAAAATGCAAGGATATCATCTAAATTCGCACATCGCATTGGGTAAATTATTTAATTGTTTTATTCGTGTAGCGCTCCAACGCGTAGTAATAATCCGGAATCGTCCCAACGACTGGTCGTGGGTGATCCAAAGATATCCTGCTTAATAGACATAGAGGGCCGTGTTGCATGAGTTCAGGACAGTAATTGTTCGTTATGTTGGTAACAATGTGTGTCCTAAATAGAACGTTTGCGATTTGAATAGGTACCAAGTGTACCAACTTGGCCGTTGTTAATTGAATTTTGGAAATAAAATCATCACGTACTTGGAAAGAACCTCAACATTTTTGTGTCGTCGATAATAAAATGCTGTGAATATTCGTTTCACTGATAGATGATTATATATAACATGTAATTAAACAATGTCAATTTTGTAAAAATAAAATTATGAAAACAAATAATAAAGCAACAAGCACAGTAATAAAATAAACGAATGGTCGTATTAATTACGTGGCGATGTCATTCAATCGTGCTGTTTAAGCAAGTCGGTGTAAAATGATGTTAAAAACGATAATTAATAAAGTAATATACAAACATTGTACGTAATTGTAAACAAACAAAAGAAGGAGAAGTGCGAGAGAGACCGCAGGCGTCTGCCGATGGTGTCGTCTCACTCGGGTCGTTTATGCGAATAGCCGTAACAATTACTTCGCCGCTATTATCCCGGACAGTCGGTTAGGTATAAAATCATAAAGTATATAATGAGACACGGTATTATAATCATAAATATGCCCGTAAAGAGGTCTGATTGCTTCGTCGGAAGCCATCAAAGCGGCCGCGGGACAGCGAGCATTCTTGGCGAAAAATTTCTTGACCCCTACGCGTTCGCCGCTACTCGCCAACAGATGGCGTTACGCGTACATTGTTGCTTGCATACCTAACTTTTTCCGCTAAACTTTTTTCGAGTTATTTCAGCATAAACGCTCTTTAAACGGCTATTTAGTTTTTCAAAGGCGCTTTCTAAGTGGCTGCCGGCGGGGGCGTTTTTGCTCGAAATGACTTTTGTAGTAGGTACTCGGTAATAATTGCGCAGTAAATTAAATGTCTGTCTCAGTCATTGTAATTTCATAATTGTCGTCGTGTAAGCTCCGTTTGTAGTAAGGTCGCGCGTGCTGTTTGCTCTCGTTGCATTGCGTTAGATCGTAACTTATAGTTTGTCTACTTGCCGATAGATGGCGGGATATGCTTTACAACAATTTCCACCTCCGCATCTCGCGGTTGAAGCAACGTGGTGGAATGTGCACTCAAGCCGCTATGGATGTATAAACTGCCGAGAAGCGTGTACTAGAGCACATTGTATGCAGTCAGTAATTATAAATTTAATAATTATTATTTACCGAATTCAAAAAATTCTTTTACAATAACGTTCATTTGAAAATCAAATGTTTTAATGCGACTGAGTGCCACCTTATTTCGAAACGTCAATTAAATTTCATCAACAAATGATCGCGGAACGACGTGTTTAATATGAAAAACGTCTCATACAAAATCGTACAATCGAGTTCGACTCCCGAAGGCTTCATCGAATAATCATTAGGTGATTATCCTGCTGTTGCGAAGTTTGTAATTTATGACATGTATCGAACCTTTCGGGGCTCGTGTGCGGTGAACACCCCCTCGCTTGAGAAACTGTGAGTTTTCGCTTTAGTTTGTTTTCCTAATTATAAATTAAATTTTTATATGACTGCCTTTTTGGTTGCGTGGTTGCAAGCGCAACCGCGAGCGAGAAGTCTTAGGTATGAATCTTAGGTCCGGTAATATTGGATTATTCTTACTAGAAATTCTCAGTGGTAGGTTAGAGTCTGGATTTGTGACCGGTGGATGGCAAGAAATTTACCACCTGATCGTATAAAATGAATGGTAGAACACGTGAGAGTTACTACGCTCCTGTGTCTACCTCTTCGGGAAGGTCATATGCTTGATGATTTGCGTTAAATTTTTATTAATCACAGGTACATGCTGTTTTTACAAATGACATACCTACAGGCGTCCCGATTAAGAATAATAAATCCATTTTTATATTCGGCCTAACGCATAACGAAATTTGTAAATTTAAAACTAAAACTGAATATTGTCAGTTAACTGTTTGGACGTTTACTACGGTTTTTTTCGTTACAAAATTGAACTAACGCTTAAGTAGGTCTTAATTTGACCTGAAAACTACCAAAGCACACATCTACACTTGTTCGGTCATTAATAAAAGATAACGATACTTTTTTGTTTGGATGTTCCATTTATATGTTTTGTTATGAAATAATGTTGTAAATACATCGAATAAGACAATAATATTGTACGGTCCGTTTGCCTTTGCGTGTTTAAAAAAAAAATTCGTCGCTGAAAAAGTCTGACAGTCAATACACGTCGACAGTGTTATTTACTTTCAAAACCGCTATTAAAACGACACCCTCGGGGTTTTATAACGCACAGAAACACATTTAACAAGAACTAAGTTAATTATTACGATTGCTTGTATAATCTGTTCTTAATAATATTTTTTATCTGTCATTAAGAGGTGTAATAAAACATTCTGCAACAATGTTGCCAGTGCAAAGAATTCAATTTCCCGCAGTAATACGTCTGTCTTACTCCTTTTGCCTTCGATAGTACATTTAATACACTTGGGAAGTTTTGACTTTGCTCTAAACTTTCAGGACAGTTGACCTACCATCGAAGTGCATGTGGTTTTCAAAGTTAGTAAGTCCGAAAGTCACGTAATACTCTCATAGAATTGGTCACTAGTGTCGTGTCAAAATGGTGTCATGGATAAAACAAGTCCTACTCTATTTACTTACAATCTAATTTTTATTTGTGGTATTCGCATTTATAAACTTAAAAAGGTTTCATCTTCTATACCAACCATATTTTCAAGTAACTTTTTTACAGAAAAGAGTCTACAACTGCCGATCGGGGATCCTGGGTTCAAATCCTGGGTGGGGTACTATTGGATTTCTCTAATTTAGAATTTCTAGTAAAGACTCGGAGTTTGGAATCTTGGATCCTGTCCGGTGTATGGCAATAGGTTCAAAACCTTTTCTATGGGACTTAAAGGTAACTGGTGAAACGTGGGGGTGTAGTAGGTACACCCCTCTGCCTACCCCTTCGGGGATTATAGGCGTGAGGTTAGGTTTTTGGGTCTATAACTTAGATGACATTTCTTATTCAATTTCAGTGATTTAAATTTTATCTAGCAAACTGATTGACAGAGGTCAAACCACGAATAAATTATTCGCTTGCCTGTGGCGTGACTACAGTTTTTGTAGTTTTTGACGCTAATAAATCACTGTTAGATTGACAGAACAAAAGATCATCTGTTCCATGAATATAAAACGCAAAAGTTTTCCAATCTCACTCATAAAACATCTATTACCTCGAACAATAACTACGAGAAATTTATAAACCATAGACAATAGTGCTGTCTATTGCTAGATTATAATAATGCACCCTGTGCTCGTATTCCGTTCCGTTGCACGTAATTTTCTAGCAATTTCTAAACGGACAAAAGCCCAATTGAATATTAAAATTTGCTTAGCGCTAAACCGAGAGCACTACAAGGGGAGTTTAGCAAAGGAGCATCGAGGACGCACAACTTCGGGCGTAAAGCCTTTGGCGGTGTCCTGCACTGCCCGATAGTGGCCATTGAAAATAGATTTTCACGCTACGCTTGAACCGTTCTCGAGAGCCGAACTTTGTCCAAATATTGCCGCGTTAAAACCCACCCGCACGCTCGCTCGCAGTTCGTATTGAAATGTTTCACGCTAAACTGACGTTCCAATAAGGAAACTCGACGTGTTTGTTCCTTTTCTCAATTTTAAATTATATCATTGCCAAGCTTTTTGTTTTTAAGAGTGTTCAGCCTGTCTCATCGAATTAGTGACATATCCCACGTTGCCCCATTTCAATTACAAACATCTCGATGCTTAATGTAAGAGAAATAAGGCCGAGTTCTTAAAAATTATTGGCTTATTCGAGCGCAAAACTAAAATAGTACAGCGATTCCATCACTGAACCGTGTTGCCAGTAATAAGAACAATAATTACAACTACCATAACTACACTTAATTGGACCGAAGGATTAAGTGAATAAATAATTCTCGGTTACTTACACCGAAGCTCGGCATAAAAAAAGCTGGTTTTGCTATCTTTCAATGTTCATCGTTTGATATACGTTGATAGGTAACCGATTTATTTGTCGGCCGTTCGGAAATTGAACACAGTCACGAGATATCGGTTTTTAAATTTAAAATTTACAACGGACACTGGCGATGCGTCCGTTCGGTCATTAATTTAAAAAGAAAGTAAGTACAATTTTGAATAATGAACTTTTTTTTATTACCGCCTCAACGGACGTTGGCTGTATTCCGAACATACGTCATAGCGTTGAAAAAGTGCAGCTTAAACCTTTCGTTTTCTTACATTTATTAAATGTCTACGGTGGCACGTATTAATTTATAGTATTAGCAAACTTATTTTTTGCTACGTGGCTACTGTACTTAACCTTTAATTTTGTTATTGTTTCATTAAGGAATGGTATGTTTATGGAAATGCGTGCGATTTTGAAGGCGGTGTTGTTGCTATTTTTCAAATTATAGATTCAATTTGTAGATAACCTGATGCACGCATTAAAAAAAAAAATACTTTACTACGCGCATTTTTGTCGCTCCTACTCGTGTGGTTTTAAATTCTACAATAAATTGTAATAGTTACGTACTTGTAAAAAAAAACAAATAGAGATTAGGATGGCCAGTCACGTGCCGCGGGCCTTTTATGTACTGATTTGGTCATCAAATTAACAATTCAAATGTTACACGAACAAGTATTGAGACATCGTCAATGTTCTTGATTTTAAATTAACCAAAAAAAAACCTCAAATGGCGCACTTGATGTTGGACGTGCGTGAATAATAAACATTTTACTAATATTTTATTTTGCTTACATATATTATTATACTTCTGTTTATTCATCTATCGTGAATCTATAGATTAGATGAACAGTAAATGTTTAGAATTAAACTTTAGATAAAAACGAAAAGCCACGCGAAAAACGTAACGACAAGTGGGTACAGGGAATTAGCTATAAAAGTCGTGAAACCTTATAATTATTTTTTAATAGTTCCTTCGGAGCCTACATACCATAACAGGGGAAAAAACTAATAGACGAACTGTAAACGCCGATTCCCGCCTTTGCTTAATTATAAAATGGGCTTTTTGCATTTTTTGCGTTCGGTTCCATTACAAATAGTGTGGGCGGCGTGCGGTAATTGATTTTATTGCTCGCTTTATGTAATCTGTGCGCGCATAGACAATTAAGTTTTTTCTACTAATGAACAGCTATGCTACTAGGTGGCACTAAGTACGCTTTTTATGCACATATTAGTAGGTATTAGTGTTCTATTTGCTCGCATTCTAATATACGTTACGCCATTTTCAACTATATCGAAAGTTAAATTTGTGGACATTTCATATGTCCGTGGAATATTTTTACAATATTAAACATTTTAGTAAGCATAAATGCAACAGTTATTCAAGTAAATTTTTATTTCGTAATTCATAAATATTACATACACAAGTGAAAAATTAGGTAATCACTTTCATTTGCGTATTCGTCATTTCGTGGGAGCGAGATAGCATTATGTGTCGTTACTCGCACACCTGTCGAAGAACAAATTTAAATCTGTCGCACAGTAAATTAGAATGTTCTAATGTGAGCATTGCGTGAATTCTAACGGCTTTTATTTTTCAAATATCCCATCTTTCATGTTTTTTTAAATACTTAACATCACGATCTATATAAGCTATAAAATCAAATGACGTAATGGGCGTGATTTTTCGAGGAATTGCAAAACAGAAATTGAAATTGTGATTAAGTATAGGCAGAAGGAGACTTCCTCGTCGTTATAGAAGTAAGTACACCCAGAAACCATAAACGTGAGAAAACATGACAAAGAGTTTCGCCACAGACGGACGGGACAAGTGTGCGTTACATCGTGGGAAGTAGGGAAATTGTGGAAACGATAAATGACATGTCGGTAATACCATGTCTCCGTAATAGTACATTCAATGAGGTATTAGTCAACGAGATCGTGCATTTGTACACTTATATAGAGTTTCAGTTTAACTGTTCTCATCGATATGAATAAAGGACATGGCACATCAGCGGAGAATTCTTTTCTGTTGCCACTTTAATAAAATGTTTTGCTTTCTGTCGAATCTGTCAATTCGTAAGTATGCGGTTCTGTTTGAATTGGACTAGTTGTAATGTCTGTCCTCTAATCAATTTTCGCAGTCGAATCCAGAGCGGAAATTCTTCATTACCTACATCAATTTTACGAGTTGGTACATACAATAATTGCAACTGACACTTCTACAAGCTTAGGTCTTTACTTGTACCGCAACTAACAGTAGATAAGGAACGAGTCGCCTTCACAGTAATCAATGACCAGTGTTGCTATAATAACGTATTGGATAACAATGCGTGCAGCGGCAACACCACGCGAGGAAGAACCTTTTCCCACGATCACTGCGCAGTGGCGTGACAGGGCACCTGCGAGTGGCGTCGCGGTAAACGTTGCAAAACACAAGATTATTTCATTTTATCTTTGGCAATTGAATTTAATTGATGATGCCTTCGAATTATTACGGCTTACGTTACTTTGTAACAGTGCTAGTTTACACGGTTCCAGATATTGATCTATTTGAGGAGTTGTAGTATAAAATGAGAATTCTGAAATGTGGTCTTTCATTACGTTTTAATTCATTATACCCGAACTCTGGGACAGTAGAGTATGAGTTATGAGCGTCTTACCCTTCTTATACTGAAATATCTGTATCCAGTAGGACGATAGAAGGCTTGATGATGATATTCTAAATATGTTTGGAATCGTATTGGTCTTTTTAATATACTTATTTAATGGTTTAAGGTTATATATTACAATTTCTCAAAACACAAAGTTATATATTACAATTTCTCCAAACCACTGTGCTAGTTACAGAAACATTCAAATTCAGTTGTTTAAGGGGGAACGCGTGGAGAATAACACCATAGAGGGTGAATTAATCGCTTATTTGAAAAGCAAAAAATATTGAAACGAAACCCAATTTCGTTACAAATGAAGACATTAATTTCATCGATGCCATCTTATGTTTGAACAATAATGTTAATTACGTTTTGAAATAAGAAAAATGTGTCCCTTTTGTGTTATCATGGATTCGATCTATTCGAGTTCATCCCTTCGACGGTAACAATGGACGCGCGATTCCATTGTCTTTGGTCAATTTATACATGATTTGTCGTTAATGTGTTCCCCTGTTTTGCGTTTTTTAATTGTTCCTTAATTGTTTTTGTCTTGTTGTACTGTTGGTAGTTTGATAGAGTTCCGAGTTATTTTTTTTTTAATTAAAAATGTTAGTCAAATTTTGTAAGTTATAACAGTTTTTGGATTTTTAAAACAATTACGTTTCCAATCGTTAGTGTTATAAGCCGTTTTTAGTTTTTATTACTTTGTGAAATACGTAGCAATTGAATCATATAGACTTAATCATAACAGACTTAGGCTCGAGCAATCAATTAGTGTTTTGTCGATGGCCAATCAGATTGTTCTAGTGACATTCACGAAAGACTATTTTTAAGAAAACATAATGAGGTCACACGTGGCAGCGTCTTGTCTTCGTCATATTCTTTTGACCAGCCCCCTCACCGAACGTCCCTGACCTAATTACACACCCCACTGGCGTATGTTTGAGCTTATGAAAAATGAAACTAGAATCAAGTAGGGACATGTTTTTTCTTGGTTTTGATATTTGCAATAAATTTATAACGGTCTGCGATATATATGCAATTTGACAATAGCGTACTTTTATACGTATTCTTGCCGCTAAGCACCAGAATTCTCATACTAATCCAGAAACACTTTCCGATTGTTACTCAACTAAGTTCTGCGTTCACGTGAAATTAGATTTATGTTGCACTTGTTACTAGTTGTTATTATTTTCTACCGCCAGACGCTACATATCAAGAGCTAAGACGATCGCCTCCTGTACCAGCGTACCTGTCTGCACCCTTGAAATCTTTCTCATATCTATAGTTGTAAAGATAAAGCCAACAATGTTGAATTACGTATGAATATTTATTGGTAGATATATTAGCATTAACAAGTAACATCATCATTGGTGAGGAGGGGCTTATAAAGAAATAAAAATATGCGATAAGAAAACAGTAAAATAAAATTCAAGGATTTAAAGTGTGTTAAAATTGTACAATTGCCATTTTAAATATTTTTATACCTGTATTCTGTATATATTGTAGGTATGTGCCGTAACTAATACGTTGTATGTGTTAAAGTAATATTTCAACACAGTTAGGTGTATTTCATATTGGTTCTATCGTTTTAATCGATTGTCGTTAAATGTTTTTTGTCTTTAAAGTATCGTTAAAAGCAATTCACGCTTTATAGTACGAAAAGCTCGAACTGCATTTTGAATTGCTTCAAAACTAAAACAAAATGGCGGCTGCATTAACAAAAGCGACACGTATTAAAACTATAAATCGAAGTCGCGAAGTCTGGGAGGAGCTTGACCATGTCGCATCTACCCACCCCCCCGAGGGAGGGGAACGCTTTCTACGGGAATTGGATAAGGAAGGTGAGGATCGTTGGTACGGGGAGAAAAAAAATAAAAAAATAGTTAGAAATAAAAAAATGTGCGGGCTAGGGCTGCCGTTTCCCTCTAATGCAATTTTAAAACATAAATTTGTCAAATGTTGAACAAATTTTTATAATTTTGAATATCGAATCTGAAAAAGAATTCGGGTTTATAGCACGTAAGATTTTCACTTTGTATTGTTTTGGGGTTTTTAAATCTATAATTTTAACATAAGTACAGATCAACTGCTACACCCGAATCCTTTGTACCGTTTCCAGGATGGCAACCCTAGATTAATGGTAAAGCGTTTGCTGTTAAATATACGAGCGATTGGGCAATCCTTTCCTTCGGAAATGATCAGCCTGCGTTTCAAGTTGGGAAGCTTGCAAGCGCACTTTCATAAATGTTCAAAATATCTTTTGTTTCGCCGGTTAATCGCCTTTGGTCGCGTCTATCGTTGGATTCTTCTCATGATTGATGGTGCCTATAGACTCGACAAGCACTGATAAAGGGTAACGCGGCAAACCGTTCGGAAGATTGACTTAAGGGGAGAAATTGATGGAACGCTATGTTCCAGCGTCAAAACATGCGGAATGAACTGCTACCAAACGATCCATGTAATTTCACTTCAATTAGCTGCCTAAACAACTGTTTTTGCTTGTACTAAACCACCCATTATGGATATGTAGTAACGCCTCTGCGAGGTGCTCAGTCATTTCTTGCATATTATGCAAGATAAATGATTTTTATGATAGACAGAAATAGATTTCCCGTAGTCTAGAGCGATTACTCACAGGTCAACGTCCTGCGGGTCTGGTGAGGTCGGAATAATAAAAGCGTTTTCGTTACGACCATCGCCGGGAACTTTATAGTTTTGTATTGAAGAGCCCTTTGCAAAACATAACAAATTTATTCCGGGCTATCAGGTGGGATCTTTGCGATATTGCTCTCAGACTAAAATGGGAAAATAAAATAAAATCCGGATATAATGAAATCACAAGGATAAGAGTGGCAGGAGCTCGTTCAAAAAGCGAGTGTGATCATGATAGATACCTTTTTTGGGTATAAGTGACTTCAGAAGCATGACGGCCGCCTCGTCGCAGGCCCACGCGTGCATTTTTCTATACGAGTCCCGCCCCTTCTCCGTTAACTTGTCCCAGGGCTTAGGTTTCGAGAGGAGCTCCGATACAGTTCCTTGGGATAGACCCAGGACGTACTTTGCAAAGAGCCTCTGGCCGATATTGTGCACCGATAGGAGCTCTCGGACCCTTCGACTGATATGTAGGGTATCCAGGTTTGTGTTGGCATATTTGTCCATGTTGTATCGCAGCATTTCTTGCAACCTTGCTTCCATCGGGTCGCCTTTTGGGATGAGTGAGTCTCCGAGGCGGCCGACGAGGGCACCTGGCGGTAGAGGCCCCATGTCTTCCGCGAACCGGTAAGGGCGGTGCTCCTCGAAGCGAAAGGGGCTCGGCGGCGGCAGCGGGAGCGGGATGGGTCCGTTGTTGTTGTGATGCGTTGTATTGTTGTTGAGTGGGGGCGGCGTGCTGGGCCACTCCTCGCCACCTGCGGTGAGAGCACGGTTACGCGGGAACACGAGGAGGTGGAGGGGCTCGG
>DWME01001935.1:0-22613 GCA_018244795.1 Parelbella ahira ahira
ACCGATGATTAAAATTTTCATATTTCGAAATGAATAATTCAGATCGAAGCAGACAGACAGTCGGAGCGAGCGTCGATAAGCTAATAAAAGGCTAATGAAGGCATAAGACAAAGGATAATGCGAGGATCCAGAGTCGATCGCACCCGATCACGGCCCACTTCGCACGAGCCTCATTAAATAATGGAACTGCTCGCTCCCACTCTCCATTAGGATCGAAACAAAAACCCGATTATTATATAATTATATTCTCTCAGTCGATTGGCTCGCTAAAGTTTTAGACATTCTAATACGATAGCAAATAACACTGTACGTGCTTCTCTCAACGATCGTGTAAGTATTAATAAACTGAAAACAATTTTGGATGTAATTTCATAAAGTTGTTCAACAATGATATCTAAAGTCTTCCGTGCCCGATGTTACATACCGTTTTTGTACTTCTGAGAGTACAGTTAGAAGCTCTTATTGTCATTGATGAAAGTTTTTCGATGGCCTTTGGACAGAATACATGGTTCGTGCTAGTTTGTTTCCAACCAATCGTAAGAGTTTTATTCTACAGCGGACGTAATAACTTGCTCTAATTTTGTTTAATTTTTGATCAACAATAGGATAGCATACTATATATACTTGCGTCTCCTTTACTTGCTACATAAGTAATATTGTACAAATTATGAATTTGATTTTGTTTTTTGTAAATTTTTTTACGAAAGTAGGACAAAATTACTCACTTGGTCGTCAGCGGTTTTACAATTAGATCAAAATACATGCTGCCATACGACGCGCGCTGCGGTGACGCACTTCTTGCGTTCATTTACATAATGTTTCCACCTTGCCCCCATTAGAATATTTAACGCGAGGCCCTTTAAAGAGATACCGAGGTTAAAGCAGCGTTACGTAATCCATGCTTCAAAGAATACAAAAGAATCTGTATTACAGCTCAGTTCCTCTTGCGACTACGCACGCGTGGTAACTGTACAAGCGAACATCAATTGAATTTGCTGGGTTTAAATATTATGATGCTAGAGTTCTTTGTGGGTTTTGTTGCATTGGCGTTCATGACACACGTCTACTTCTGTACAGACATACAATAATATTTCGCTTACACTATTATATATGTATATACATATGTACGTACATTCCATACAATGTATCACACAAAGTTCATTTGCTAAAAAACTTCACGTCAGTTTATAAGTGAAACGACCCAAATTTTTGCGGTCATTAAATATTACGTGAAAATTACTTCAAACTCGAATAGGCACTTAGTGTAAGTTTTGTAAATTAATAACGAGAAGATGAAACATCCATTAACAGACCTTCCAACTTACCATCACGAATCTCCTGAGCCTCTAGTCCTTTGTGACAATAAACTTACGACAGGGCTCTCCCGCTGGCCTCATATTTCCTCCCCTTTCAATTATAACGCAGACATATATCGTACATTCCACTGGATTAGACACAGATGAATTAGCAATATGCTGTGTAACTAAACGTTTGATCTTCGTAATAAGATACAGCTATAAAACTTGAATATAACGAGTAAATAGTTTCCGTCAGATTTATTTTTAGCCTCTGCAATACATTTTTGTTTGCGGCAAAGGGGACCGCAACCTGTCACGCTTTGCTCAAACTGGTACATTGAGGAGTACAGAATGCCAAATAAGCATATGGAAAGTGAAAGGAGGAATTCGCAGAGTTGAATAAAATATTTAACGAGATGTTGGCGACAATTGATGGACCAACTTCTGAAACAAGTTGATAATATTTATGTAAGTATATCTTAGATGTCCTTTTAGAAGTAGTGGTGTTGTTTGAGAAGTGCCTGTTATGAAGGTGAAGAATGTAGAAGCACGACAGGTTTGTAAGGATGGATATACATATATGGCTCTCAGTGATTTCTGTCTACCAACTAAATTTCCGAGCAACTGGATGTAATAATAAAAGAATCCCAGTTTAAAAAACAATAAGATTGGCATGACGGTGTGAAATATCCGCGATGAGCGCGGCGCGACTCCGGCGTGTTGCGGATAACTGTGTGTGATGTAATTATACAAATCATTTTTGTTAGATTGATATTTAACAAACTTAGGTGCGAAATGCCTTATTTAATTAAAAGCTGAAATCTAATTTTTTTTATTAAAAAAATAACTAGGCATGTGGGAACTCACAGCAATCGATATAAAACTATCTATTTTATATGTATTGTATATTATATTTCAAAAGGCCGTCTTGTCAGACGTAGACTATAGAGAGCAATTTTATAGTGCTGTGATCATACAACTCAGTAGAATATCCTTTCATTTAATTTTAACAAATGGAATTGTACATATCGAAATTTACATTTACAAAAGTGTATGTAATGAAAATAGTTTAATATAACATTTAGTATGCACATATTTGTACACAGCATAACAAAACTAATTTAACGCGAGGTTCTAAATGTTAAAACACTCTATAAATTTTGTATTGCTTCTTACAGAAATTTGCTTCACCGGGTGAAATTTCCACGTAAACGGAACTAATGCAAGCAAGTGAAATAATTAGCGACTTCATTCGAGTAATAAATTCTTCCTTTCACAGCAGTACCTTTAATTAAGTCTTTTAGTCCGTCCCTTGGCGTTTGTGGGGTACCATTTGCTGAGTTGAGAATTACAGGTGAAGCGACCTTACACAATATTTTATTATAGATAATGTGCCTCACTAGATAGAGATTAAAATAACGCGAAATTATGTCGTAAAATTATTTGGGTCTCACAAAAGGGAAAACTGTTTATATTATGCAAGTATGTACTATATAAACACATTTTATAGCTCGCTAGTTCGATGCATTTTGAGGTAACACAGTAATACTTTTTTGATTTATATATGGTACACTGTAACAGTAGGTATTTGTATTTGTGCCGCTAGTGAAACGTGGCATTGGAATTAGTTAACCGCATTTAGAGATTTTCCTGTGTGTAATGATGTTAAAAGTTCTCGGACTTTGTTATTCAATGAGTTCTTCACGGGCCAAATGTGTTTCAGCAACACATCCCTGAGGAGAGTGGGCGCGTGAAATTGGGGCCTCCGCTCACCTGCACTTAATGCTGTTCATTAATTAGTTGGCGCCGGCGAGCGGCCCTGCATCCCCAATTTTATATGCCCGTTTTATGTAAAGCATGACCTTAATGAGGAAGTGTAGAATGTCCTATTAATCTCGGGGCCGAGTTGCCGGGAAGCACGCTCGGTTACGGAATCTGTTAAGCTTATGTTGTGGCGAATTTGAAAATTGAATAGAAATTTTACTTTCTTATATGTCGGGTGTGCCTACATAAAATATGTACGGTAAGTTTTTTTTTCTTAAAAAATATCTAATCGTTGTTGAACACGTTTATGTTAAGGTGAATTATTTACCAGTGACATGGTTACTGTAACTTCGTTAGGCGTGGGAAGACTAATCAGGTAAGTAAGATGAGGAAAATTAGATAGCCAAAGTAAAGCTAGGAACACCGCCCGGGCAATGTTGACAGTGCACAGACAGGACCAGTATTAATCGAATTGGCGACTTTAACCGGATTCCGCCTCTCTGTGTGGTGTCGTGGTGTAGTTCTCAACAGTCAGATCTACGTAATTGATAGTTTAATGTAATTCACTGTCGCCGTTGACAACGATTTTGGGATTACGTATTCAAACAAGGTGTCGTCAGAATACTTTGGAAAGTGTATCACTGGAATAATAAAAGGTTGTATTGGATGCTTTAAAATATAGTTGAATTAAAGATGAAGCTATTTGTTTCTTAATTTGTCCAATTTTATTGACAGAAAACAAGCAGGGCTCATTGATGTTTTATGCAATCAAAGCATTTTTTAAGATCGATTTACTTTTAGCAACATGGTTTTTTAGCGGGTTTTCTTCACCTATTTATAGTGTTGGATATCAGATTGGTAACGGGCGGTGAGTTACCACTGATACGTGCGTTGCCCTTATTTATTGGTGTTCTGACTTGGAATTTAAGTACGGAGTCATAATTTTTTAATGCCGTATTTTACAGAACTACCAGAAACGTCCAGTCTTTGTAACCTTTTGAGATAAATGAGCTGCTACACTGTAATCGTCACTAAATAAATTATGTATAGTAATTGAATATACACAATCAAAATCCTCTGGAGCGTCAATCTGGTGAGCCTTTACATTCGACAATATATGTAGCTTCAACTAAAATCACATTCCTTCACTTGTTCATTTCTAAAAACACTATTACGGAAAGCTCGCTACCTGCTGTACAGTCGCACTTACCTCAGCAGCCTGCGCTGTACAAACTGTCCTTAATAAAAATAAGTGCGACCGTTTCATTTTCTCACATCGCTCCGAAAGGAACAGCATTTTAAAATTCCGTTGAAGCATAGTTTGTGTACATGTTTGAAAGCTTTTTACGATTACTTTTTGAATATGTTTCTTTTGCGCATCTTCGTTTATTTATTTATGCATAACTTTGTCTTGTGTGTTTACATTTCATTGTTTATTTATTCAAGATATGGTCAGAATTGTTATGTATATTCAATGACGTCATACCGGGGTCTTATAAATGTACTTTTGACCTGTTTTTCTTTTAGGTTATTTCCATTTTATTCAAATTCGTATAATTTAGTGTAATTCTTATTGCTACCTACATTCATACTCACCTCATAAGTTTCGTAACTGATTGCCATTCTTTTTTCTACATGCCTTAATCCTCTAAGAACCCACCATATCGTAATCTGATCATATCATTCCTACTAACTCATACTTACACCACATATTTCTAGCTTGAAATTCCCAGTGTTTCGTACATCAAGGGACTTCATACTAATAGAAATGAAATCGTTTAAAATACAATTATTTCCCTATATAATAAAATGTTTTATAAAACCATATCATACATATGTACTCGTATATAACGTTATACGAGTGAGGAATAGTACCAGATTCCGAGACTTCTCTGCATTTGAAATGTCGATATTGATATTATCTTCAACAACATTCGTTATAATGAATGCAAAATCCCCGATTTGTTGAACTGTTATAACGTTAGGTCCACAATGGGGGGCCGTTAAGCCGCAGCGCGGCTCTCGAAACTTCCGTTCCGTTTCCAATTGAATAGTATTTTTGTGAAGCAACCTCGTTACAAGTTGGTTTGGCTATTCATTGCTAGTTAAATGGAATTTTGTGTATTTTCAATCTCCATTTTTTAAAGTTAAGATCTGGTTTTGTCGAGTGGTAATACAAATTTTCCGTTTAACCTTCCGTTTTGAACATTACACCGTGCAAATATTAAAAGTTGAAGAGACTTGTTCGATCAGTTACAGAGACTGATGTCGGTCCACGCCGCGACCTCGCTGCCGTCATCGGAGATCATAAAGAATGACCTCGGATATCAATTGAGATCTAACATAGAAGAAATAAATAAAAGCGATTAATAAAACATTACAAGCGTATAACTGTGGAACCCCGTGAAATTACGGAAGTGTTACTGCAGGTGAATCTGAGTGGTGTTAAGTTATGTGAAGTGCAGGGTTAATTGCGATAATAACTCGTGGGCAACTCCTACGTGTACTCTATGAGTGACTGGCCGACGGTAACTTCTACCCCTAATGCCGTATTAATAAAAAAGATGGTACGATCGAATATTATGTTAAAAAGATTGATTAGAGCGCTGCATGAAATGTGTAGCCTAATAAGATATATTATTAGCACATTAGCCCCAAATGTAAACGAACTGTAAACATAAAAGTGTCTGACTTCCAAAAGAGGCGACATCGGAACTCACCGCTAAGTGTCAGGAGTTAGCAGTCCATCAGCTGCCATACGTTACCACTTTATCGACTAGCTACTGACATGTAGTGAGTGGGGTCGCACATTCACTAGCAAAAATGATTATCAGACCCGTCACCAGAAGGAACAGGAAGAACGCTCTCAGCGTTGAAGAAGACATCGTTCTGGCTAAACACGATAGGTGCTACAGAAATGTAATTTTTTGAAGGAATTTGTATGTCCTGCTCCCCATAGTGACACTAGCGTAATTCGCATCACAATTTGATCTGTATGCTGACCTTACACTCTATGACATGGGAGTTCAAGCTAGACTTTCAGTGTGGTATTATTTTAGAAGCAGATAGGATGGAAGCGGAGATAGTATGCAGATCTATTTTAAATCAATCATTGCACATGTTCATACGGTGCATTACCATATATAACAAACGTAATGTCACGCCTCTGCCTTCCCCGAAGGGGTAGACAGACGGGTGTAGTACAATCTTACGTTTCACCAGTTACGTTTACGTCCCTTGGAATAGGTGGTGAGCCTATTGCCATACACCGGGCACAGATGCAGACTCCGAGTCACTACTAGAAATTCTAAATTACAAAAAATCCCCTAGTACCCGATCTGGGATTTGAATCATATATAACAGTTGCTCTTTACAAAATAAACGTGTATTTATTTATCTTTGCTCCTGTGTGTACGTAACCAAATTGTTCACGATTCTTTCTGAGCTACTCTTGCAAGACAAACTGCGCGTCGCAACCAATAACGGCGCTATCGGGGACGAAAATATTTGCATTCGCTTAAATTTTACAAAGGAACATTTTCTTCAGACAAGAGTTTATAAATTTCATAGAATAAATAGTCTAGCACTCGACCAAAACTAATAACCTAGACGGGTACTCTGTGTACCGACTTTCTTGTTAGATTTAAAATTATTCAAACTACTATGACAAGGGAATAGATATCAGAACTTTGTTTAGACTAAAGTAAGAGTTATTCACGTTGTCATTTCAAAATGAGTCTCACCTCCTGAATCTAACAAGAGATAATTGAACGAGTTCAATTATGAATTCAAACTGTTCATCTCGTTTGGAGTACTGACGTTTAAGTTGTACTGTGATTACTGGTGTACCTTTGTGTACAACGCTCTTAGTAGTTTATGCACAATATTTTCGCTACGTTGGATCAGTGCGATCTTGAGAGATACCGAGATATCTGACGATAGTACGGAGTTATGAAGCGCGTAAGTGCTCAGATCCTTAGTATAAATAGGTGCTCAAATTATTCTCTAGTGCTGCTACCTTTTGTGAAATAGATAACTGTACGTAGGTATACAACAATGAGTATTTATACAAATCGATAAACGGTATACACGAAAAAAATTGGACTAAACACTCTACTATAATTCCGACCTTTATGCAACTGTAGAAAGAAATATTAGAAAATTATAGGTACGAAGCTGTATTATACTTATTGTACAATACTAAAGAATACTTATTGTACAGTTAGTCTTATTGTCATGTTACAGATTGTTAGGTGCACTAACCCGGTGCCTGCTTTGTTCGTCGGACTCAAAATATCATTAAAACCCGTCGCTATTCATTTAGACATTTTCCGTTATACAGACGAAAAACTACAATGCAAAATCAAGCAGTTTTCTTAAGAGGATATAAGGTTCCCAAGATTATCTTAAGATTTTATTATCACGATGTTCTATAGATAAAAATATCTACTTATAGTTACAATTTATGTATTTAAGAATAATTTATAATATGATTAAATATATATCGACTTAACTCACGCATGTGTTATCGGGATAGTCCGGCTAGTTTCGGACTTATACGAGATCCTTCTTCATGAGTTCCCGCCGCGCGGCGGAGACATACGTTACTTACAACGGTACATTTAGTTCTGCATATAAACACCCACGAAACCACGAAACGTTCAATAGAAAAATAAATTTTAATAGCAATAAAGACAGTTAATTTGTTTTAAAATTGTGATATAAACAATGAAGTATTGATTGCGTCCAAATATATACATGAGCCATCGGTCATTTTATCTGGTATAAATAAAACAATCGTGGAACCGAACATATGTGATTATTTCAAATTATGAAACTGTTGTGTTCAAGATTTACAAACCCAACAATTTAAAAACCCTAAATAACTTATCAGACAATACTACAATACCCACTCACAAATACAAAAAAATACAAATACATCACACGATTTCAATGTATTCTAATGTGTAACAATTTAATTTCCTTTATTGTTTTTCTAAAATTTCATCACCAATCTGCACTTTACTACTAACAGATTATTTTTCTGTTGGCTTGTATTTTAGTCTTTATTAATGTTGTGTCCGTTAATTGGGATAACATTTACCTACTTACTTTGCATAACGTAGAACATTGTTAATAGTAACAGTGATTATACTGTTGATGTAACTTATTACACAAATAAATACACTTTGAAGTACACGAACAGCTTCCATGTCTGAACGCAGATTACAACAATTTCTATGGCAGGATTGTTCGTCTAATGGGTGTCAGAGGCGTACAAATCCTGTAGCGAGCGATACCGTGACGCGTACGCCGCGGGGCGCGGCCGTGCGGCCCCGGGCGGCTTGTTAGTATGCCGATGTAATGTTCCCAAGTTGCTTTGTTGTGTTGGGAATACGCGCGAACTTTTGCGGTCTTGTAGCACACTTTATGGAGTTTGAACTTGGATTATTACGTTAAAACTGACACAGACATTATGTTTGTACGTGAGTTCTACATAATGTAGCATCGGGAGGGGTCTTGTCGCGTTTATACTTGTCAAGATTTTCTGATTAAAAGTAAAGGACTGCGTAGTCAATAGTTTATTTGTTGGGAGTTAATTACTAAATGAAGTCAACAAAAACAACAGCAAAATCACGCGGGAGGATGGATGGGGCGGGAGGGGGAGGTTACGAGATCGCCGCGCGTCACTAATTGTCGCGTGTTAATTACGTCACGTTACGGCCACGCTCGCGTAGTAGCTCGCGCCCCACGCGTTTATATGGGATTAGTACATGCGTATATTTCATGATCATTTTATGAATTAAAACGTAACGTCACATTGTAATTTTTACTTTTCTCCAGATATGTTATTGGTCACATGTAATAAGGGGTGCGCCTTTTGATTATACACCGGGCCTAAAATCTCGCTCCGGACTGTTATTTGGAATTTGAACTCGAGTTCATCAAACTTTATGGCACTTCTCGGTTCTCGCTGTACAGATGCAGCTAATACTGTAGTAGTTACAACGAAAGTACTGAGATTGTGTAAGCAAGTTGTTTCATGGCCGTTCTCCCGTTCACAGTGATGCTAGAGATACAGTAAACTGAAACGCACTACATGTATGAGCTCGAGGTAAACACGTCTGCGCCGTGCAGCCGGGTTCCCCATAAATAATTCATAAATCGCGGAGTGGCGGAGCGCCCGAAGCCACCGAATGGCGTTTTTCTCCGGCAGGTACAGTCTGTACATTGGATTGAATGTGATTATTCTTTACCGCTTAAACAGACTCTGTAATAGGTGTGAAGCTTACTTTACTTACCAATTAATTGTTTCTGTTAATATAGGTACCATCACTACAGGTCCCTTATGGAGTGGGCGGAGGACACCGAATACCAAATATTTTTTTCTTTGCACACCTGAGGCGCTTCTTCTACCATATCTAAGGGCTGTATGTATATACAATATTTATGTATCTAGGCTATGAGTAATATGGGTAGGGTATGTATAAACCAACACCGGGACTGAGATAAGACGGACGTATCGGAAATGGTTTTTAAGTGTATATTATTTATTATATTCGCGTTGTTGGTAACAAGGGCGGACTTAATGCCAAGTGGCATTTTCTACCAGTCAACCCAGGTGATGATGAGAAGTTGGGGTAAGCACATCTCATAGGTACATCTCAGTGTGCGAGTTAATCAATAGTCAATAACACTTCGGTGTATGAGATGTACCGACTTCTGTGATTTGGGTCATCGATTATTCTTAATATGCGCCAATGTATGGATCTGGTACACTGGGCTGAAATAGTGCCCGCTTTCCAGCGTCACCGATTTCTATATTTTGACACCACTTTGTTTTGGGATTAGTAGACTGAAGTAAAATACATAGGAGGAAAACGAACTCAATTAAATGGGCAGAAACCTTAGCGTTGAACTTGTCGTTCAAATATAAAGTGCCGAAATCACTCGCCAAGAAGTTCTGATTCAGGAAGTTTTAATTGTATCTGCCTTGGAGGCGTTAACACGGAATTCAATTAAGTTGGTATAAGGAGGTGTACCTCACTGCGATTGGTTCAGTTAATTTTTACATTTTTTTATTATACGGCGTCCGTATGAAGTAAATGTATCATACTGACATTTAAAACTGATTTCGAGAGCCTACGTCTAATATTCTAACTAAGCATATCTATTATTCATAGTAATTCTGATTTAATGAAGAATTCTAGTTTTGGTAACTGCCCTTTATTGTGGTAAATTTATGTAAAGTGTTGTTGCGAGACAATTTTATTTTGTGTTGCTGAGTTGAACGCTAACATTTTGCTCTGACGACAGCGTCGTGGGCCGTCACGCGTTTTATATACTTTATAAAAGTTCATAAAGTGTAACAGAATACATGAAATATTATTTGTTGGAGTTGTAATGTCTGCAAAAATATCTTTCAGGCACATTATCGACTGCGGGCCACGTAATCCTTACCATCTAGGTAATAGTGTACAATATCGTCGTGGTCTATGTCTGGTCTACAATGCGTGGACCCTATCCCCGACCAATCAGCAATTGCCATACATATGTAGCGAGCACTTGGAAGACTCATTAACAGTAAAATATTTATTTATGAATTGAAGTATATAGCGAGCGCTTAGAAGACTCATTAACAGTAAAATGTTTAAGTAACAGTAAGTCTCATTAACGGTTGGCTGTCAGTATCTGCGCCATTCATATCAGACCTCCGTCTTGTCGACCGCTCCGCAAACAACTTTTATTTCCGTAAGTTTTTTTTCCCGTTATTCAGAATTCATAATCTTTTTCATGAAAATAGATTTTATCTTAGTCCTATCATTTAATAAAACTTATTAATGTTGATTTAATAAATTAAAAAAAAAAAATATCGACGTACTAACTAGTATTAAGGTAATATGCCCCTTTAACTCAGGACCAGAAAACATGTTACGGTATCTTCTGACTGACATAAGAGGCGGCTAAAAAGAGGCTGTCGAGCTCCCGAATAGTTACAGTGACAACTCGAACTACTCAGCACCGTTACTGAAATGACGAGTAGGAGTTGATGCATGTTGTTTTATTCCTAATAGTTATCGTGATAACAATTTCAGATGCATCTAACTATTTCAAATCTGTATAATCAGATTATTTAGGTAAGTGAACAACTTGATCTACTGGTGTAGTATCCCAATACTTGAATACACTTGCAGTTCCCTAACTGTCCTCGACGTGTTCATTACTTTTATCAGATGTACGTGTCGCGGTGAGTCGCCGATGTGCGATAGTTATCACTGATTTATTCCCATTCCACTGTCCTCACCGAGCCTCTCTTTCCGCGCTTTGTTATTTTCCTATTTCGTTTTGTACTGTACCATTTTATTTCTTTGTTATTATTTGCCGGAAAGCCGACGGGAAAGTTGGCCGGAACGATTACGTCATATGAAATTTGTAGGATTCCCTGAGAATAATAACAGATTTGTTGGATCTAATGTAAATAAGTATCGTGTAGATAACCTATTTTTTTCTTTTATACACGATTATGTTGTCGTAAAGGCTGGTGTATTATTTGATCATAACTGGTCATCGCTGACCATCAGAAAAAACGCCATAGTTCTTAAAATTACTTTAGGTTGTTTTGGAGGAACTCTTTTTTTGAGCTCTGCGAGAATGCTTGATTTGAAAGTTCATCTAAACGAGCAACTCGGGAGTATGAGATGAATGTTGATGGATTCAGGTGCTGAGGGAGACTAAGATTTACCTATCCAGACCGAATACTGATTGACGGGGTTTTGAAGAAATTGTATGAAGAAATTGTTGAATATGGAAGAAGCATGTCAGAGCTATAAGGCACCCAGTGTTCTTTGCCTACCCTCCAAGGTACCTGGCGTAATGGTATAACAATAAAAGTAGGGGTTTAGATTAAAGAACACAAAATATTTGTGTCTTTATCTATCCTCACATAATATACAAAATGATCAATATTGCCTCCAAAACATTATTAAGGTGTTACATTTGCTATGTTACCAAGAAGTATAAATGCACTTCATCGATATTTTTACACGAGCATGTCAGATGCTTAAAGAAAATTGAGTGCAGTTCAGTAATGGTGGGTAAAGACAGCCGGAAATGGCCGGGAAAAGGGATAGCAGGGCAAATTGCGGATGGCCAATATGACTTTGGATTTGTTTTTATATTTTGTTACTTAACATTTCTTATACCTACCATATTTGTGCCTAGTGCATGCTAATAGGCTCACCATCTATTCTACAGAGGGACGTAAAACGTAACTGGTAAAAAGTGAGAGCGTACTTATACACTTCTGCCTACCTGCTCAGGGATTGCGCGCGTGATGTTAGGTTTATTTATTTCCGCAGTTAACTTCGAAGAACGGATGCATTAAGACAAAGAAACTCATTTCTCTGCGTGCTATCTCGAGCAGTAGGTATATATTCTATGGCTTTCGATTAAAAACTTTATCTGCCTACTTAACTTTTTTCAAATTGAGTTCGTTGCAAATGAATCCATTATCTTAATTCATTTCGTTCCCAAGTGAATTCAAAATTTCAAACTGCAAAGAATTGAACTGAAAATCTATGTCTTAAATAGAGATTTATAAAATAAATGAATTTAAGGATCCAAAATAACGCTGGGTACTTGATATTTATGAACGTATTCACACTTTGTTTGAAATGTTTTGGGTGAAGCCAATAAAAAAAAATTAAGAGGTAAATAGAGAGGTTTTCCTTACTTACGCTTATGAACAATAAATATTTATATATACAAATTTCGAGGAAATCTTTTCAAAGTTTCTGATGTGGAACCAGCACCAAACAAACAGGATTATTTTTGTAACTAGACTTTACGTGTATTTTTTTATAGATACACTTCTTTCGTAATAAACTATTTATTTTCATATAGCAGTGCTAAAGTTTTCAAAAATTGCCAGTAACTGTTCCATTTCAAAGGAAGTATTTATTGTATTATCCCATTCCGCGGGCCACTATTGTCAACTCCACTACGTTATTACACCTGCACAGGAAAGGGGCTTTCAGACTAAGTTTCAGAAGTTGATACAAGTTAATTGAAAATCCTCTAACTGCGTTGTTCGCGAGCGCTCTAAGCTGAACCTTTTACTGAACACATTCTTTTGAAATAGGCACTTGAATAGCCCTGTGCTGAGTGTCCCTTGCTTCACACCGTGCGACTGACGAGTTTTTACTGCGGAAGAAATTATATTTCTTTGTGGTAAAATGGCACGTAGGTATGTGCTTACAATTCTCGCTACTATTCTAGAAGAAATTATCTCTCTTTGTTGTGAAATGGAACGTGCTTACTGTTACTATGCTAACATAATGAAGCTATTATTGTTCCTCGCAAAGCAGTCTTTATTACAAGTAACGCTGCTTAGACAGTTTTAGTCAGTTCCCTGGAAATAAATTCAATTTATTATGTGGGTAAACATCGAATGTTATTGTGTTTACAATGTTTGTCTGATTTTCTAAAGCTGTTTTATCTGTCTACAATATAAAGGATATATCGATAAATCCACGACGGTATGTTAAATTTTTATACATATTTTTACTTAAACTGACGACATATTTTATTTGTTGGTTATAACTTCTTTTACATTTATTTCATCAGTCTTCATGTTAAAATCACATTAATGCGATACAAATGCCTTGTCTTGCTACACTTTATTTCCTTTAGTCTGAAACAATGCTATGGAGAGTTTTATACTACATATGTTTTAACTAAAATGAGTCACTAAAAACCACTGTGTATGTCGCATTAACAGCGAGCAAGTGAAAACAATACAGAATTGCCTAATATCATTTTGTTAGCTCGAAATCTCTTTTCACTTATCCATTGCTGGTGGGACAAGAAATGCAACGGACATTAGGTCAAATGTAGGAGGAGTACAGTTTTCTAAGCGCAGATTCCGAAGCAGATTGTGCCACTTCCCACGAAATCGTTTGCTGCTTTATGCTCTCAAACGAATGTTGGGGTTTTTTCATTTTGCGCTGCGCTCGCCCGCCTTTTTCCACTTCAGCAATGTCTATTGAAAGGTGTTCATAGAATCTCTTTTGTATTACCCCTTTGTTCACTTGTATATTCGTTATGCAGGCACCGTGCTTATATTTTGTGTTACAATTTGTTTGTTGAATAACATTCTAAAGAGGAACGTGTAACATGAATATGTATGAATGTGTAGAATGTTGTCTATATGTATATTGGAGACAGTTCCCGAGCCAAACTTGTTTATGTATAATGATATAATTATTTTAAATTGGTTTAAGGTATAAACTAATTATATCATTGACCAGTCTTAATTGGGTCAGTATCTATCTTTTGCGTAACTCCGTGATTACATTTAATTGTATATTTGTTTACTGAATATTTTCAATATATCAATTAATTTCAATTAATATGTATACATGAAATTAAATGGCAAAAGCTGAAAATTTACAGAGCCGATGATTTGTACATTTATATAATTCTGCCATACTTAAGACTGGTAGATACTTACATTAGTGTAATAAACACTTTAATACATACATATGTATCTAATTAGGCCTCATAGCGTCTATATTTATATTTAAAAAGTATAATGTAGGTATATGCCAAATTTTTTGCGGTGTGGAGTACTACAGCTTGCTCACTCGGACAGACCAAGACGCCAACCACACGAGGAATGGCGAGCCGTGATTGCGACGCATCGTACCTATATTATCGGTTTCACATATCACTAAAACAAGCTCGAGATTCGTATGAAGTTTGTCCGGGCGATCGTAAGTTGGTTGATGAAACTATCGTTTAATGCATGTTACTGCCACCTGGCGTCATCCTACTTCACCCGGCGTCACCTGCAGCTCTAACGACACTTTGACGTGTCTTCGCGGTACACGTGACAAAGAAGTTGCACAAACAAACTGTGAATAAAACCTTTTCATTAGTTGGCTTGGCAAACGATAATCTAGCGTACTGTAAATTTGAAATTAATCCTTATTTTTAATTTTTTGTTATGTATTTTGAACTAACATGACTTTCTCGTACGCGTAAAGTAATAAAATATTTCTTTAAAATTTATGTGTCCGATTAATTTCATAATTCCTTACATATTTGGAAACTCATGGATCTGACCTTGTTTAAACATCTGTTTTCTTTAAATACTCGTCTGCAAAGAAAAGGATTCAAAATAAAATTTTGAAAGTAGTTCTAACAATCGTTATTAATGACTCACCCTCTCAAGGTCGTTCACCCGGCGAACTACACCACGCGCGAGACTGCAACTAAGGTGTCGTCACATACGTACCTTACTCAGAAGTTTTCAAAACGTGAACCAGTTATTCCACGCCTCTAGATTTTATTATTGTAGACATATTATAATTTAAATAATCTTTTGCTAGCATATCCTATATATTCGTATTCGCATCAGATACCACCTCTATGGGTGTTAGCTGACTCAAGTGCAGTGCAGCTTTTTAAAGTTTAGTTGTGGAAAAACGTGGTCACGGAAGAGACGTTGTCTGGTCATGATGATACTAGGGCGTTTGCAGATTTTCGAGTTGCTTGGTCAGTACCTCTATCATGGTGAAATGACAGACCACAGAAGGCCACATTTATTTCCTAACCACCCACAGTATCAAAAAATTTTTGCATTTTGACATAAGCGCGTTGGTTACATTACGACAAAATTTAGAATTATAGACTTGTATCACAGGTTGAACAATTGAAAACAAAGCTTCTATAATAAACGTACTGCAAGCTTGTTTTATAAAATACTAGTTCGTTTAAAAAAGTTTCCCGGTTTATAAGCAACTCGTTGGTATAGCACTGGTCCGGTGTGGTCACGGCTTTGCCCCCGTGTTGTCGAGTGGTGCTCGGTGCGCGTCTGAATGAAGAATGTATGAGACGCCCGCGCGAGTGTACGAGCCGCGGAAGGATAAATTTAGATTAGTTTGCAATGTATTCCGTCTAACACCTGCTTGAAATATTAATTTCAATGCTGCGGATGCTGTGCGAATGTGCAATTCCAAACCGAAATGTAAGAGAGATGAGGATAACGTAATAAACAATATACCAGGATTATTTTTCATAACATGAACTAATTTGTCTGTAGACGATGCGCTAACGAGTCCAGAACTTACTTGTTCCTCATGTGGGGCGTATTTTATTTCATGCTCTATAATACTGATATTAATTTTTTCGTTCCTTTACGTTGTCTCGATAGAACAACGCGTCACCTTATTTGGAATATTATATGTAACAGAAAAAACTGATAATTGATTCAAATGAGCATCCACTCAAATAAAATTGAAGATAAAATGTTCACAATATGACCCAGAAGTAATTAACGTAAAAATAAATAACACACCTGTTATCAAAGACAACACATTCTATGGAAATTGGGTTGACACAGAACGCTTAATTTTTTATTACGTATTGTACAGAACAGAATTTCGCAAGAGACACAAAAAAGTAAAATTACTTCTTTGTTAATAAAGGTTTACCTGTTAGTTCTCTAGTAGAAATTTAGACATACGGATTTACTAACTTCTTTATGTGGTGGAGAGATCAACATAAACATAGGTCTAGATACTGCTATACTTTAAATTTGTACAACGCCCACATGAAACAAAACTACAATCTAAATCCTATTGCGCTCGCTTTCAGCCTCGAAATAAAAATAAAATTTCCTTAAACTGTTTCTTGCGAAGTTGCGAAGAGCGAAGAAAAAACACTTCGCTGCTGCAGCCCAAATAGTTTGAAACAAACACTTCGGCGTAACTGCGCCGCTTCCGAACTGTTTACTCGCTTTGGAATAGGGTTGCCGCTCGTCCTATATTTTTTTTATAAATACAAAATTAATTTCTTAATTTAAAAAAAATTTGGTATTACTTCTGAGATGTTAACGATCCGCTTAATTTACAACTTATTTATTAAACTGATAAGTGAACTAGTACAGTGACTTTCTCGACGTCTAGTGAATGCAAACGTAGCTGCTTAGCCCGAGGTTCTAAGTCCGATCCCAGATGGAGTAATTTTGGGTTTTTCAAATTTGAAATTCCTTATAGTAACTTAGTAGGAATCTTGATTTGTGCTCGGTGTATGCTAAAGGTTCACCACTTATTCCATAAGACTTAAGCGTAACTGGTAAAACGTGGGTCTTTACTACATTGGTCTGCCTACCTCTTCGGGGATTACAGGCTTGATGATACGTTTTTTTAAGTTAAATTTGATAATATGTGTGTTGTTATAATATACAATTGTACATATGTAAATATATTAAAAATATAGTTCCACAATGTGTTATAACTAGTTAAGGTATCTTTGAAACGTGCGCAGGCGCAAGATGTAGGATTTATAAATTTTACTATCTTAAATTATATGCAAATAAATGATTTTTTTCCGACCCTTTCATTATACCACTGCTAGACATGGGTCTCTTCTCGGAATGAGAGGTTTAACCCCGTAGGCTGTCAAGTGCGAGTTGGTGGGTAAATTCCTAGCAATGTTAGCTTACCGTTATAGTAAGCTACATTTAATCATAAATCGCACATTTTGTAGAGGTGCGCGCCAGGATTTGAACCCGGGACACTGATGTGAGACGTTGAATTTCGAACTACTGAACCACGACAGGCTCTAAATAAATGATTATGATTAGCTACTTGTATTCCTATTGTGAACTGTACCAGGATACACATGGCAACCCTACGGCCCAATCTCCTCGGCCGGCGGAGCGCACTAATCGCTCAGCCCCACATCTCTATTCGCTGCCGAGTTTACCTCTTCGCTTCTATTTTTAAATCCTCTCTGTTCATAGTACACTCCATTTTAAATCGTTTGTTTGCTAAAAACCCAGCCAGTACACACTTGTTTACTTCTTTATTAGGCTTCCGTTAAATAAGCTCCATCATAGATGCTCCATCATAAACAAAGGATGTCATTATCCAAAATCAACTATAGAGTTGATTTCGGATAATGATAACCTTTGTTTCTGTGGATAATCATCTCACGCAAGTGAAATATGTAGTGATGTTTGAAAATATAAACGTAAAAGGGATTTTCTTTATAAATTTTTTAAGACTAAATTTTAATTTCTGTACAGTTAAAAGAGTGGGAAACCGCGTATGCGACGAGGGAATCTGTACATTGCGATCTTGAACCCGCATGTTCAGCGCGGGGATTACGGAGAAAACCTTTCAGAGAAAGTAGCACTATGTCCAGCACACACACTGATGATATGATGTGATATAGCTGAAATAAAATACATGTTTAATGGAATACATGGTATTTTGCAACATGGCTGTAGTTTAACATCATGCTTCTAATCTCCGAAGGGGTAGACAAAGGAGTGTAGATTCTCACGTTTCAGTTAGGTTACGTTAGGTTTACTTTCCATGGAATAGATGGTGAGTCTATTGCCATACACCGAGCACAGGTCCAGACTCGAATTCGCTACTAAAAATTCTGAATTAGGAAAATTCAATACTACCGTCGCTACAAGAAATTTTAAATTAGATAAATCTAATAGCACCCGACCCGAGATTTGCACCCAGGACCTCCCGATCGGCAGCCGCACTTGCAACCACTCGACCAACGCAGCAGACCAATGTAGCATATTTTATAATAACGCTATCACACCGGCGTTGTTATTAATATCGCTGACGTCACTACATAGGAGGAGGCTACAAAAATAGGAGCTTGCATTTGTAGTTATTTTTAAGCTGAAAGGAGCGTGTGTAGAACCGCTGGCTGCTACGATGTCGTATATAACGTTAACAACGGAAACATCGATTTGTATATTTATTATTATCATAATTTAGACTATATCTATCGTAACAAATGTCCCAACTCGAAACCATGGTCAAAGCCAATGTTACGAGTGCATATGTCAATTTAGCAAAATGAATTAATGAAATGATGTGAAATTATACTTACATAAAAGAATTAAAATGGTAGAATAATAAAAAGTTGCAATAATAAAAACGTCATAATAATATTTGATATGCTTCGTCTGATAAATGAACCACACTAACAAACCTGTTTCATTGATTTGAAACACAAACCGGTAAACCATGTACCTACTGTCACTGAACGCCTGGTATGTACCATAGCTATACTTATCACCTTAAAAATATTTATTATTATCTATGTTCCGTTCTGAAAGATGTAGTTGCAACTCCATATATGTATATACTAGGAGAGTTATGAATGTGGACGAAGCACCTTAGAAGTTCGTACAGGCCTGACGTAAGAATAGAGGTACGTAAAAATACAGTGATATTTGGAACCGACGCCAACCTTGTAAAGGAACGCGGAGTGATGGTATAATAATAAAATAACAAATATGTTTTCTTACCTAAATTGTAACACGGATAAGATCAAACTTCACGAAATCCATTTTGTACGTTGACTGAATTCAGGATTTTAATCTGTCCAGTACAATATAGCCGTATTTCACGTTACCAACATGTCCATAAACTTGGGAGCTTTAAATAAAACTTTGTAGCCCGCTCCGACTGGTATATGCCGTGCACTGCTTATTTACGTACAAATTTTTCGGTCCATGAAAATTGTTGCCGTTACTGCTTAATAAATTTTAGAATTCCGTTTAAAATATTCATACAATCTGTTTCAGGCGTCTCGCGCGTGCCTGCGACAGTATATCAGTTACCAGTATGTTGCTTGTCTTGAAGTAATCTTGAGTAAATATACCTGTCTTCGTATAGTTCGCGATCATTGAGTCCCAAACAGGCAGATTTCCGACGTTACATAAATTCTAATAATACATTTTAATACTCGTTTCAAGATTTTAAAAGTCGAATTAAACAGTCGTGCAAAAATGAGAAAATCTTCAGGGAATAAACGTTTTCGCTAATGGCAGGTTTAAAAACTTTTCGTACAACGCATATTTATGTATTCGTTGATCCAGTACATTTGTAAATCAAGGGATAAATGATAAATCGAAATTATGGTTTAAACGTGTCATATTCAGCGCATTGGTCGGTCGCCACTGTTGTAATTTAATTGTGCTGTGGTTTTGTTCCACAACGCGCGTATTCTAACGCACGGCTCGACCATAATTTTGAATACAACTCATTCACCTGCACTGTATGTATTTAGCGCTCAATGTTTCTACACAGACAGCGAATCGCTGCAAAAACAACTTTAGTGGCCAAAGACAACAGTACTTCCACCTGGGCGATAGTGTTGCCGGCGAGGCGACGGTGCTGCTATTCGTTGAGTAAGAATATTATGCCACTACCCACATTATATAAGACTCAGGTGGGTACGCTAGTCATATATAAACCAAGTTTCATATTATGCGGGAATGTGTTCAAGTCCACATTGTCGCACAGTTAACATAATTTAGTTAGGCGTTTAGACCATAACCCAGTTTTTGTGTGATGCAATGCAAGCGTGGCGCATTGTATGTACTTCTATACTCAAATGGGGGTGTAGGGTGGCAGACCAAACTCTGATGGCCAAATGCCATGAAACAATAAACACATAAATTTATGAATGAATAATATTTATATAACTGTACCACCCTTGTAGGCGTGATATTTTTATCTTCAATATAGTATTATATATGTATAACTGAATTCGCTGAACAGTATAAACTGAAACTTTCATCTAAATTGCTCGAAGAACAACTTAACTGAAATATTTTATTTAATCACACAGTAATAAGATTATTTAATATTTATTAATTTTTTAAACTGGATAACTTTGTTTCATCCATTAGTTGTTCTCTACGTGACGGCTACATCTTTGGCACAAATGAAACAGCAATATACACGTTCCTTTAAAAAAAAAACTATATTTATATGGTACATTATGATGTACAGGACAATAGTGGTATGGAGAGATGCAATATGATTAATATGCCGCGGCGTGGCAGGTCGCTCCGCATTGTTGGTTCTTGTACAAATAACCGAATGTCGCTCTCGTCGGGTGGATGGCCTATTTCGCAGCTAACAGAGTTACAAGGGTTTTACTGCCTCTTCATTAGTTCGCGGTAAATGGGTTATGAGTTCCGCAGTTCGTTTAGAGCTGGGTCAACGGGGCGCCGCGACGGTTGGAGGTGATTCTGTATCCCAACACTGCTGCAGTCGGATATTTATTATCACTAGATTATTTGAGAATATTATCACGTTATAGTGAACAACCAAACAGGGTGTTTGAAATAGAAATGTACAATTTGTCTAAACACTCACACAGAAATATAATTTGTGGGCACATTTAATATCAGAAGATAGTTTCAATTAAGACACAGCATGTTTGAATTGGTTTCTTCAAAATTCAGGCGATTCAGGGCGATAGCCACGAATCGGAACTACTAATTAGTCGCGAATTAATCACGAATCTCGTATTAAACTGTTGTGAAATTAAATTGTTTCACGGTAAAGTAATATGAAATAAGCAGCCGCTTCGACCTCAAAAGGCTGGTATTAATTAAACTTTCTAATGAAATTACGGCGACGGTTAGAATAGTGCACGGCGGGCTCGCGCTCAAACTTTCCCACTGGCCGATGTAATAATTACATTACGTCGTGTTACCAACATTTCAGGTAGAAAATATACGCAAGAATTTATAAAGTCAACTTTCAGTAGAAGTACCTGACGGATGTTAATTGGTAAACTCAAACACAAGTACGGAGTAAATTCCATCTGATCAATTCCACCGTCGGTTGTCTACATACACCGCTAGCTGCCAACCATATCTTGTAGACAGTCCTCAGAGCAAGACGAAGCGTTTCGCAAATTGTGTCGGCTACAAACTGAAAAGAGTGAACACCTTGCCGGCGTCACATGCCGGATCCTTAAAACCTGGAACTATTCAAGACAAGATTGAAGTGACACTTTCTAGGAAAGCGTAGTACATACTAAGGTACATCTCGTTTACCGTGAAATTGTAGTCATACACGAGTCTATTGTTATTAAAATGAGCAACTGCTTGCGGTCCATAGGAAACAGAAACGTCAAACTGAATACTTGTTCTATCACCTTGAAATAAAATGTAGATGCATCAAAATGTATGTCTTAAAAATACGAGAGTGCATATTCAAAGTCAGTGTCATGTCAAGGCTAGTTCGAGGTCTTTCGACGTCATTTTTGCAAATGGAGTGCGATTTGTGGAATTGAAAATGTTTTACACATGATGCAGTGGGTCCGAAAATATAAAAGTTGGAATATAAATTTTAGTTTAAAAGGACTTGTTAATATTTTAACTATCTTTCGCAAAGTATTCTTAATGTAATGGTTTCTTTTTCTAATAATTTTCTTTAGTACGAATGAGTAGGTACTTTGTAGACTAAGAACTTTGTGGGCCGTTATTGAAACGAATACTTAAGTATCAACGTCTTTTCTTCTCTCCAATACACTTGACATTTATTATGAAATGTATACCTAATGTTCATTTATAATATCCACATAATTTGTTTCATACTTATGTAATATTCGAGTACATAATTATTGGGCTCGTCGGTCGTTTGACTGTAAGTGCGACTATAGATTAACAGATCCCAGGTTCGAGCCAGGAGTCGTACAAACTATTTC
>DWME01001936.1:0-22605 GCA_018244795.1 Parelbella ahira ahira
GCAGTCTTCACACACCTCGGAAAATATTTTTTTTTTATAAATTCTAAAATGTGCAGGTTTCCTCGAGATGTTTTCCTTTACCGTTAGCAAGTGATATTTGAACTTAAAAACGCACTTTTATAAAGAGGTGCGCGCCATGGATTTGACCCCAGCACCCACGGAATGAGAGGCTGAATTCTTAACCACTAGGCTATCACAGTAATATCTACCTATTATTTTTATATATTTTATTATTATTATTATTGTTATAGGTACAGACACAAAACCCACCAGATCCCTGAGAGGTAGGTAGAGAATACCAAGTGCCAAATAATTATATCCTTGCTGGCCTCATGTGCTTCTTTCACATTCGTCAGTATCTATCATCTTCATACTCATTCCCCTATCAGCCAGTATCTTACCTGTTTAGTCGAATAGACAAAGCTTAGTCTCCCCTTGCACCTGTGTCCAGCAATTTTCGCATTGGATTACAGTGTTGTCATTTTGCCTACTTGCCAATATTTCTGTCTGCCACTCTTTCCACATATCCGAATCATCGGACCGGCCACTCTAGTACAGCTAGCATTATACAAGTACGTACCCACTATGTACATATATGTAGATACGTGTGCTTCCGAATCGATATTCCGCGGTTACGCGTCAGCACCAACACAAGCAGTGTAGGGTCGCTTGTGACGACATTTCCATAATTATTTTCTCTAGGGTTTAATATAAGCTGCTTTACATCCGCTGGGTTTTATAGGTTTCAGCACTAAGGGTTAATCCACGGTTTTATTAATGTTCAGGATAAGCTTAAGCGTAAACTCATGGAGACATCCCCCGACTTAGGAGTTTCTTATATCAGAACTCATTTCGTTGCAGACTTCCCATATGTACCTATTTTAAACGCAATGTCAAATGTATACTTCTAATTTGTATGATGACGCTTAAACACACACTAGTGTACGTAGAAGGCTACTGCAGAAGATACAGTAGTCTTAACATAAGGAATCAACTCCGAATTCGCAGAAGTACTTGTAATTTGAACTTAGAATTTCCAAAAGTTACTTGTTGTTTAACTGAAAGGAAGTTGCACACAAAATCCGCGCAAGAGATAATAGATTTATAAGTTGTGACCAATACTCGTACATATATCTATTTTATTTTCAACCTTTTTGTCGTCCTACAGCTTGGTTTCTCACAACTGCTAGAGAGCTGGAGCGAGCTCTACAGTACTCGTCTAGAGCTGATTGCCAAAAATATGAATGAGTAAGTAAGCCAGTTGAGCCGCCTTCAAGGTTTCCGACAATGTTTACCGATTGTTACAGAACAGCAACTGCTTAAAACAACTTCCATAACTCGGAAATGTTCGCGAATATTTGCTACTAGCTGCCACTTGCGCAAGAGCCGACCGCTCCCGGCGTTACTCAACTTTACAGATCGTTTGCAACCCGCAGCCTCGACAGCACTTTGAGCGCATCAACTTTTTTGTGACACTATATTATTGTTCCTTTTGAATGTTTCTAAAATTATTACTACTCTTTTATCACGCCGTTTTATAGGCTGGGCAGACAGCGCAGAGTCCCAAATATCTGTATTATTACAGACCTGATCTCTATAATAAATAATCAATAGCATAGATAAGTGACTTTTCGTGTCACTAATTACTTGGAAAGTCAGAAAACGTTTAAAACAACTCATATAAATATAACCAGGGGCCTTATACATTGTGTAAGCAAAAATATGGATGAGTAACTTGAGTAGAGAGTAGGTATGTGTAGTTTAAGAAGTTATGGTTATAATATTCGTACAATAATTTTTGCATGTATTTATTTATGTATTGTGTGTATAATGCCGTAATGTCTTAGTACGTATGTTATTATCTACTATAACCCCTCAAGATGCAATATCAGCTTTCCCTCAAAACACGCATGACGGTGGTGATGGCGAGCACTTTCCGTCTAAAGATCCAGCAGACATTTTATTGGGTTCATAAATAAAAAAGTAATCTCTCTGTAGAGAGCCTCTTAGTTTAAATTGCAGTTTAGCTATTGCTACTTAAAGAATGAGTTGTTGCACTTGGATCTAAGTTGTAGTTGACGCGTGCTAAGCACACAGAAGTAAACCGAGCACACAAGGCTTTGTTGGTTTAATTTATCTCCGCGGAGGCAACTACGTACACAGAACCAGCCTTACATCCATCTCCGCGCGTCTCGGTCTATCTCAATATTAAATGACTGGACAGCTTTTACTACCATTTACACAATTTATTCTATTACATTTCAGTACATTCAGGTGGTAAATAATTGTAAGAATTTATTGGCCGACGCTTTTTGTTTTGTCTATACTTAAAAGGCCGCGATAGTATTTGGGAGCGAGTTTTGCGGATTTAGAAGGACCTCTGACGTTGTTTTATTCACCAACAGTACTTATGAATTTTTAGTTTCAAAGTAAATTTAAACTAAGAACAATAAACGTTGACTTAAACACCCTTTTATGTTCGGTACAAATTAACAAAATTGTGATAAAGTTTTTTGAGATTCGTCGTTTTGTCCTACGAACTAATGAAATTGACATATTTTTGTTTCATATCAAAAGAACAGGTTTAGAAAATGAGCCAACTTCAAGAACACACGACGGCTATGCGAAGGCTCGACTCACAAGCTCAAGTCGGGCCCACGTCGCTTCATTTCCGAATAATATTTCTATACGTATGTGCGTTCTCAATATGATGATCCAACAGCTGGAACACCGGAAAGTATGCCCTTTCGATCTACTCGGCGGTCTCGGCGATTTAAGCAACTAGACGTCATAATTATAAAGCATGTTACATGCGTATTTTAACTGCACCGCACCATTCACACACCACCTACCAAACGGTAGTCGGCTGCCACTTCCAGCGTCTACTTGTGATGTTACATAAGCAGTTAAGTATACACATATGAATATACATTCATATTTGACGGCTCAGATAATATATGTACATACAGAACTAATTTATTTTGTTAATCTGGCAGTCGCAAGCCTCACTGCTGGGCTTAGGAATGTCGGTTCGATTCCCGAGCAGAAACAATGTTTATGCCAAGATCACGAGTAATTCTTCTGAATGTAAAATAATCCATATAGGTATTTATAAACGTATGTATATGTTTAAAAAGTGCCCAGTGACCGAGACACTAGTGATTTCTAAATTAGAATCAGGTGCCCTTGTTTGAGTTATCCCAGAATATTATTATTATTCGTAATTCATTTTTATCAGACAAAGCAATAAAACATACTATTTTTGACATTGTGGTCACATGTGAAACAAATTAAATTATACAAGAAACATAATTTCAAATTGAAAATTTAATAATTACTGAGCTCGAACTTCTCACAAAAAACTCCAAACAAACAGGATCACAAAGTTTCGTGTCACGACCACGGCCGGAGCGGAGACTTTCTGTATCTGGCCTACAACTTTATTCGCATTCGGTCCGAAACATTTCTTACATATTTTCATTTATTTCACCATAAACATTTCAGACGAAATATTTTAATAAGTTCTTTGGGTAATGTATGAAAATATCACATTGCTTCATCATAATAAGCCATAATCGCGTTTCTGCATGCCGTGTCGTGAAGTTTCATGTTTAGGTACAATCTATTACATTCCACGTCCAGGGGGAAATATTTCAGTTTAAACTTGCTAATTTTTTATTTCACATTCCCTAGCAATATCCAGTTTGTGGAACGGATTATTATTTTTCCTCAAATCACTGCACACTATAACGCACGGGGAACATTAAACTATGTTACAAAAATCATAGGTCTTTCTCCGATTCTATACACCGACATAGGGAACCACGTGACAGGTTTTAGTAGAACTTTGACCAACATATAGGTGATTCTTGAGAAAAATTAATTCTATGAATAATAGAGACACTTTGTCACGTGTCTGATGTATATATATGATGGTAAATGAGCATTAGGTCAGTTAAAAAATCAGGATTCCGTTTTAATTTTAACGATTTAACCGACGGTCTATAGTTAATTAAAAGAGTGTATAGGCGAATTGTACCTTTAAAATAGTTATCACGTTGAAATGCTCGGTAGCTAGTCCTAAAACTAGTCCTAAAACTAGCTAGTCCTCTGTAACAAAAATATTTTCAAAAGAACTTGAAGAAAATGATAAATTTTATCCCTCCGCCCGACGAGCGAATGTATAACGAGTTGTACTAACTATAATAAATATTACTCGTAATTATTATCAAATTCATCTATTCTTATGTTGTAACATTTAACTAACTATGGCTTATTTATATAGCACAAAATATATTTTATTTAACATTTGGAGTACCTTTGTTGTCCAGTTCAAATCCGTGTAAAATATGGCGTCTACAGAATATTAGTACAACGATCCTTTTCCCGTGTATTTTAATGAACTACATTTATTAAAATACTAGGAAAAAAACATGTTTGTGTTATAGACAGGTTTATTTTTAATTTATACGGGCTATTCTGTATGTACCAGCCGACCATAAAACCGCAGGAGATAACGGCGAAGAATAATAAAAAATTCAAAACGTTGAAAATTTACGAACTAATATCCAGTTTCAAAATATCCTCATAAAGATATGCCCCTATATTTTCATTCACAATCAGCTATAAATATAATTGTACGCCATTTATTAATATTATACATCGCCATACCTATAGATGTTTCTAGAGCACTATATTCTATCGTCACTATAGACACAATAAAGATGTAACTGGACGAAACGGGTAGTATTAACATAACAACATCCTAAGGAATAAAGAAATATGATTGCATCTGATTTACTTACAGTCGCATCAAAATGTATAAGATACTAGCGGACCCGGCAGGCGTCATCCTGCCCGGAATTTATTATTTATTACAAATAGACACTATTACTTTATATACATGATCTTTTTTGTCGCGAACGTGCAAAATGTGGAATGAGCTTCCATCCAAGGTTTTTTCGGAGCATTATGACAGGGGGTTCTTCAAGAAAAGCGCAAAGAGAGATCTTCTTCAAAGCCGGCAAATCATTAGCCCCGCCTCGGGTGTTGCAAGTGTCCATAGGCGACGGTGACCACTTACTAGCAGGTGGCCCGTCTGCCTATTTGCTAGGCTAAGTATTTAAAAAAATATTACTTTATATTATAATTCTAAAATCTTAAAATGAAAGTCGTCTACGTTACTCCTTATTACATCAGCTCTCTGCCAGTGAAAGTCCCGTCAAAACGGTAAAGCCGTTCCAGAAATTAGCCGGAACAGTCAGACAAAAATCGTAGAAATATGTTATTTTGGTATATGTACCCTGTATACATACAAATGCATTTAACAGAAAGCTGTTATTTTAATATTACGAACAGACACTTCAATTTTATTTATTATAAGTTTAATCCCTCTTTATTTTTATTTGTTATATAACTTTGATCCCTGTTGGTGTTTTTAAGCAATTAGAAATGATATTATATATATATTACATTAACTTTTTAAATCTTCATGTAACAGATATCAAGATTCACGAACCGAAGCTTACATAATCATTTGGTAAAAGTTGAAATGCTTGAAAAAACCAAAGAATAATTTTTCAAAGGATTAAGCATACCTCGCGAGCGTGTCTAAACAAAGATTTACGCAAAACAGCGTATAATTTCCATTTGCTCCGCATTCGATCTGCGCTGACGAAAGCGACATGACGTATGCAGCAGTCGTACTTCTTAATTTAACTTGCCGGTTACAGGAAACGTTTATCAATTTAAAGTTAAGCAAATTTCAAATACTCAGTATTCGAACTTAGAATATTACTGACACATTATTAGCGTCGATACTCTCGAAGTTTTATGACAAATAGTAAGTGGGTACTCACATATTCTACAATAAAAACAAGTCGTCGATGAAAATTTTGGTAACTTTACCGATGAAGAATTTTACGAAAACTCCTTTAGATATTATGCTATTTTACAGACGTTATTGCTTCAAAATATTCGCGAATTATTTGGAACTATTTTCATTACTAATATTGCCAAGTATTTAAAATTCAAATACATTTACGTGGAAAGGGGCAACAGTTTCATCGATCTGAAATTAAAGTGACTCTCCCTACCCTGCCAAGCTGATGTACAACACAAATTAAAGCAAAGGATCAAAGAAATGCACATTCAACAACTGGTATTTGTTTGTTTGAAAAATGTTTGTTGCATTTGGGTCTCATAACTTGTTCAATCTCGTCAATAGAAACGATATAAAATAGCGAAGTCACCGTAGAGTTACCTTACCTTTCCGCAGACGCCAAATATTGCACCTACATAAGGCCGGTTTACATGTTGGAGTAGGGCGCAGCCATTTCAATTAACTACAATCTCAGCGACACAAGGCGAGATGTATACTTATACTTTTACGGCTCGAACCGATTCTTCGAAATGTTCAAACCGGACTTACCCAGAATTATTATACGACCACTACCAATAGTATTATGGTTAAGATTGCTGAATAAGCCTTTAGGGTGTACTACTGCAAGCTGAAATAATGCTTATACAAAACGTCACGGTATTCAGCAGGGCTTTAGCTTGTTACAGACATTTAACTGAATGTGTCAATCTAAGGGTAAATTCAAATGAGAACCTTTGCTTTGCGTAGCTTATTATCCTCCACTAAAAGTGTAAATGAATTAGTGGGCTAGTTTGGGTCGCGCTTCCCATAAGTCATGCGACGCGACCAATAAGTCGCTCGCGAGGCAACCTAGAACAGGCGCAATAAAATTTGAAATACGATGAAGCAAATAGAGCTTACGAGCTCTAACATACTCCGAACAGTATGTCAGCGTATTTGTAGGAGTTGGTCACGTCGGCGATATTTCACGGTGACAAAACCAGTGACTCTCCCCATTAGTCGCCATGACATGGGACAGCGGCACTTAAACTTACCCATGTGCAATGTGTGTGTGTATGATGTAGCGAAAGGTTTTTGTAAATATGATATAACAATAGCAGGATTAGCTACAGGAAAGAACGACAGTTGAAACCTAGGACCAAGAGTTGAAGCACTTTGCATATAATAGTCTTGATCAATGCAAAGGGGCTTGATTAAACACAATGTACGTCAATATCATTATAAAAATTATCAAAAATATTCGTTTAATTGTTTAAGACGTTTTGTATGGCGAAAACATGTGTGTCTGTTCCCATTATTTTGTCTGCCCTACGGCAACACACAGACAAGTAGTCGTCTACACACGCTACGTCATGGATGACAGTACACCTCTTACGCTCCTTATCTATAATTAATTATTTAATACTCTATGATAAAACAGTCACGACAATAGAGTTTACATGGAAATATTTTTTTGTCGTTTTGTACATCAAACTCATGCAAGAAATATAAAACAGGACGGAATTTGGTACACCTAATACTTGACTTACTATAAGAGTGAAAATACTGAGTACTAATTACGCGGGAAAATTGCTGATTTCAGGTGCGACTTCGAGTGAATGTTCAAGAAAAAGGAATGGCAATTTTGATTTTCATTTATTAAATATATACATAATATAGTATACATATGTAGCTATATAGAAACTGATAAACTGGTTTCTAAAGATGAAGATAAAAATTAGTTGTTTGTAGCAATACACGTAGCAGTACACGTTTTCATGTCACTGAGATAGGTTCAATCCACACAACGCAATACCCATACAGACACGGGTCGAGTCTCACTGCACGGAAGGTTGGCCACATTTTTAGTCGGCGCTTTTTGACTACGTCAACGGCCATGTAAAACGAACAAAGCAACGGTGACCGAAAGGTTAGCTTTGACAATTACTTTTACCTTATAAATCCATTTTAACTTCAACGTACGCAAGAAGAGCTATAAAAGTTGTCATTTTTATTGCCTACATCATATCAACAAATAATATTAAAATGCTTTTCTGATTTAATAGAATTTGCTCTTTGATCAATCGGTACCTACATTTCTGGATTGTTATTATCTTTGGCTATTAACAAACTAGAAAACATAAGTAACCGATTCATATGGTAATAACATACATCTCGATCTTTGGATCATACACATACTCGTAGTTGTTCATAAAATTCTTAGTTATCCCCACATGTAAACTGGTCAGCAAGAAAACTGTTCTCATGTCTAAGAAGTCTTTTTTTCTTTATAAAGGAAATAAAAATACTGAAATTATTTCAGAATAACTAAAAGGTACCTCTATAGAACCGTCATTATTCCGTCACCGAGATAAAAGAAGGTAGGTAGGTAGGTACCTATAAATTTACATATCTTTTTTTTTTTGGTAAATTTGTTGGATATAATTTGCATGTTTAATGCGTGCAATTATGGGTGGTAACAATTGTTTGAAACGAATTGTTGAAATTATAAATACTTCTTTTGGTGCGTTAGGGAAAAATGATAAGAGTAAATTGTTACGATGCGCGCGCACTGCCTCACGAAAAACCGACACCATGAAATTAACTAGTCAACATCTTAGTTTTGTATCAGTCCGAATAAAACATAATATATAAATATACATAAATATTTTTCCAAATAATATATCGTGGTAACTGATATTTATTAACAATTTATTGATTTAAAGAATATTTACTGTGATTGTGATATAAGTGGTTCTCACATATTACTTTTGGTTTTTTTTCGTCAGGATAACTTAGGTCGAGTGCCTATCGCCACGGGGCCGACGATAGATTATGTCGGGTTCTAACCGACTAAAAACCTGACCATATTACTTTGGGTACGTTTGTAGAATTTGAAGTTAGTTGACGGTGTGTATTATTATTTACATCATAAATCAAAATATAGTATTTATGATATTGAAATAAAATTTATTTAACAAGATAATACGTTATAATAAAACTTTCTTTCAATGTATTAAATACCTTTTTTTCTGTTATTAGTATAGTGTCCTCTACACAAATAGGACAACACGAAGGCTAAAATTTTTAGAAAGATTTTTATCATGTTACGCCAAAGAAGTATAATTTCTTAAGTGCGTAGACACACACACGTTATTTAATTATTGACATTTAGAAGTGTACTTCTACTAATGTTGTACTTTATGTTAATAATAGCTATTACAGTAATTATACATTAACACGTACTATTAATTAATCAGTTTATAAAATAAGGACACATGTTTGCTACCGTGAAATAAGAAGTGAACATACAGTACCCGGATACATAACACGGATGAAATGTGGCCGGGATTCACGCAGCTAGTTGAAACTCGAACATTTCTACGTAATATCGTGCGACGAAGAGCGACCTACCTATACTCTTGATTAGTCGGGCGAAGGGAACATAAAAATTCGTATTGTTTTTATCTATACGCATAAAATGGCGGGAAAGGAAACAGACAAGACAATTGTTTTAAAAAGAAAACATAATTTATTTACAGAAATAAATAAAAAGGTGTTAAGGCTGATTATTATTTTTGTCATGAAGCATTTAACCAATGAGTTAAAGTATGTAGAAAGTCTTGCTAATTCTGTTAATAAGTTAGTAATATCTGTATTTGAATGAATTACTTAAACCATCTAGATAGTGAAAAAACCGCTTTTATTGATTTTAATAAGTCTACCTGGCCAGTTCAATTGCAGATTGCCAAATTACGTCAAGTTCTTCAAAAGCGTGTATTTGTGGATTTGAGCAACTATTAAAGCTAAAAATATCTGTATAAATGTTATATAACATAATTCTTACGTCCTACTGCTTTGTATGGCTCTTGCCAACAATTGATTATTACAGTACGTTATCCGCCTTACATTATTATTGTTATATTGCTGCTCCTTACTAAGACTTTCAGGTCTATGACTCTAACATTACACGTCAGCAAGGTGGCTTTGGATGCAATAAACAATAGAATATGTCACTTTATCAGACGAAACTGCCCCGCGGAAGCAAGCTGAACTGAACTGAACCACAGAAAGCTTTTGAGCGCGTTGCACGGTCGGGTGCATGACAGAGAAATGATAAGTCTGCTTAAAAGAATAAGAATGGTCAGCATGCAACTAGATCTCAAAATCTACGAAGCAAACATTAAGATTACGGCAGTAGAGTGAAGTAACGAAACGAATTTACCAGCATTATGGCGCTGGAAACGTATGACGATTCACTTGGACGATAGCGTTAGTAACAGCAGCTCCGGCAGATCGGAATCAAGACACTTGTATGTTTGGTAAAAACGCAACGACCCAACTATGGACAGTAACGAAAGTTCGCAACATCTCACGACAAACAAAAGTTATACAGCCAAACTTCGTAGAGCTGCCTCCATAGTCAAAGAGGGGTTCAAAGATTTAACTCTGAGGAAGGATGACAAAACCGCAATATTCTTTCGAAACGCGGTACTGGAGAATGTTGCAGACTCTAGACTGCTTTTCACACTAACGAATTCGTCCACCGTGATCTGTACATAAAAACCAGGGTTTTCTCCTTATACCTACAAATGGTAAAGAACAGTTTTTCCGGCACTGTGAGAAAATATGTACATAACCTGGAACAGCCACGATTACCGGCAAGATGGACGGCCAAGGGTCAAAAACTCGTCATTAATTACGAAGGTCTGACCAAATCTCTCTATCGACGAACATCAAATTCCAAGACGTAATAATCGACGCCATCGATAGGCATAAAGAGAAAATGTTAAAAAAACATTCAAAAATATGGATCTTTATATAAGTAGAATTATGGTTGTTATATTAATATCCAGGACATATTGCTATAACTGACGTTAAAATTAAGACTAAAACCGTGTGGGTAACCAATGAGGTATAGGATACACATTTAAATTGAATATCTTTGAATAAATGAAAACATAAATGTTTGCCACAACTGAATATGTGTTCAGAAGTTAATTTGTGGAACTTAATAAAGCAAATAACACTGACAAAATAAGATGATGTTAGAAATCAAAATAGCCAAAGCTATTATGTTATGAATCAAATACAAAATAATCTGCAGGTTTTTTTTCTTTTTATTTAATTTGGATGCCATATATTAATAAAGTAAATCATTCCTTCCAACTCTAATCATAGTCAATTGAAATCCCTTAAGTTTTTATTAAAGACTTCTGACAATATGCCAAATGCCCTTCAAGTCTAATATGTTAAAATTACAATAACTAGCTTTTGCTGCAACATCTCCCAACATCACACTATTTTGATTGGAAAGTTATAAAATAGTAAACAACAAATATAGGGATGCAGAAGGTAAAATAATATTTTTAAACTATAGGACTGATATAACTAATAGACAAAGATTAATTATTTCATTATTTATTACATACTCATATAATTAGTTTGACAAATATTATAACATGGTACTATAATATACACAATTATCAAGATAATATGCAAATTATGTTGTTCAATAATAGACTCACAAGAATTAGTGCACCACAGTTCAACAATGAAACAGTTAACAGTGATGAAAAAAATGTGAAGAAACCATTGTACATTAAGGATGTCTGCGCTTACTAAGGTATTTTATGTCTGGTAATACACCCTTGGCCAATATGGTACACCTATATGGTACCTATAGTAAACTATAAGAGGACATCAATGTTCAATGTTTTTGTGTTATATATAAAACAAATATTGATTTCCTTACAGTTAAACTTCTTGTCCTATATTATAGGATACACATATAACTAAATTCATGTCGATCATTCCTTTTGAATTGAGATTAATACTGAGTACATTTATCTTAAAATATGTTACAAAATAATATGTTATGTGGTAAAATTATATTTTAAATTGCAGGAATTATTTTATATTACGATTTTACTTAGAAATATCGTAAAGCAAAATTTTATTATTGCAACACTATGCTTAGAAGAAGTTTAAAAAATACACAATAACAATGCACCTATTTTTAACGTAAAAATGTTTAATTTTATATCTTAATAATATTCGCTAGATTTATTCTGGCAGGCCCAAAATATAATGTTTTTAAACACAATCTGTAACTTATACACTATAACGAATTTTCTGAGTACAACTTATTAAACTTTAATATAATAGTACAATAAACAGACCAATATCGTAGAATATCAAACGTACTTTAAATACAAAGTGTACCTACCTTTACAAAGTTAAATTTTGTTTTATTTAAGATTTTCCCTATTTCAGTAGTAAAGGATTGTTTTTGTGCGAGTTGAATAATTTGTTTTGCGATTGTCAAATCTGTTTATTAATATTTTTAGATTTGAATTTGGAACAGTTATTATAAAACATTCGACGATTGTCAAAACCCATAGCAGTCTTGGACGGTGCACGTCGCGCAATTAGGCCTACAGCTAGTCAACAAAACGCATCCACCGCGCCTACTTATGCGTTTGTAAAGCACATTTTACTGATTATTTTAATAACATAGTATTAAAAAATTACTATACCTTATCAACAGTCCTCAATCCACGTCCACCCAGTAAATCCAAATCGGTCAACACAAATTTACACAGATTTCTGATCAACACACACGCACATCCGATTACCTCAATATTTCGACTATCCCTTGTGTATAATCCCTTATTATTTTAGATATAAATTTAATTGTTCAGTAACGACGTATCTCACGTCACTGCACTTCACACAAAACGCGCTTTCAGTATACGGAGACAATAAAAATTATAACTGCACCGGAAACTTATAACCCGAATTCCGAGTTTATGCTCAGTTTTGTCACGTCTTTTTTACAGTTTTTATACGTTTTATACCGGAGAATATTTCACAAATGAACAAAACTCGCAGATTGGACAACGAAAATTTTGTGCTTCCGTATCCCCCTAAACAGCTGTTCTAGAACACTGACGTCGGAAAATCGATAGCAAACCGGTAAAGTATTGGATCAACCGTAAATGCACTTCACATAGAATTTTTCACCACACTAATTAGCCAGTTATAATGGATAATGCACCTCAGTAAGAATCGAAAACAATGAAACTAAAAGAAAATCAGGCGCCGTAAAATTAGGGGATAGTCAGATTTGAGTTACGGATAATGTTTGACTTTAGAGACGAGATAATCACAATTTTTTTGTTTGTATAGCAGAATGTTTGGAGAGTTCATTCTCAGTGTATGGAGCACAACGCACGCGGTCGCGCTCAGTCGCGGACTGCGGCGCGGCGCGCGGGCAGGGCGGGGGGCGGGTCGCGGGCGGTCCCGGCGTCGAGCGCGGAATGCTATTGTAGGCGAACTTGCCCGCCACTTTTTTTTCTCAATTCTGGTCAAACAAGTTTTGTATACAACCTGCATTGTAAGGATTCCGCCATTCTTCCAGCGAGGCAACGGTCTCTCTAAACTTAGAACGCCGTGTGGTTTCACTCCAGCTTTGAGGAATTGTTTCGAAAGACCTAGGGAATAACCGAACAATACGAAAAAGCTCCATAAAACGAGCTCCGAAACTACTAGGTATTATTCAAATCCAGGAATATATTTTGACCCGTCGAAATATATTTTCACTGCGACGCGAACGTGAAAGTTTTTAAAATACCAATCATGTTAAAATTTCGAATAACAAAGTATATCCATAGTTCATTTAACACGAACATTTGTTAGTTTCAACACATTTTGTTGACATTAATTCCAATTCCTAGTTACCTACGTAGCATTGAATAGGTATAGTTACCTTCTAATAAGAATCAAAAATGGAAATATTGATTGAAGTACCATTGCATATAGTATCTACGTTCTTTATAAACATGATAAAAATTTATTCTATTTTTTAGTGTTTTATCACACTACCCTTATTGTATAATTTTAGTGGAATCATCGCGATATTGAATGACAAGAGTGCATTCGAGTTTAAGTGCATTTTCAATAAAAGTAGAAAAGGTCTTAATCCAAAGAAAAGATACAGTCGACATATAAATGGTACAAAATAAGATCAATCTATTAACGCTAGGAAATTATTGGAGTGACGTCACGGCCAGTTCAGAACTTCAAAGCACCACAAAACCAGTCCAACTAGTATCGCTAGTTTCCGATCATACCGCTGAATGTGAAACGGGCCTTGTCCAAAACTTGCCATATTTCCTAAAGTCAGCGCCTTGTTAGCGAGGGGACAAGGCAATCATTAAAGGAATACAGCTTTTACAGGTGGGTCACTTGGAACTTGTTCAATATTTAGGTATTAAGTATGTTTATTCCCACTGGTTTGTAACGTTAGTATTTTTGTTCATTTCATCAAATTTATTCCATTCACAGCCCACGTTAGACTCATTAAAACGTAATTTTCAGTTTTCTCTCCACTGCTTTGTGTCTTACTAGATATCTGTTGATACAAGGATTCTAGATGATTAGACTTTCATGTCCAACTAAGGATAAATTTCGAGATTACGTGTTTTCCTATCTGCACATCCTTTGTTTAAAGTTCTACATGAGTAGATGTTTGGACGATAGCAGCTCCAGCGATAGGGGTGCAACAATGGTTACCGCGTCAACAATCCCGGTTTAAAACCAATCATCTCGAAAAGTTAACCATAAAAGGTGTTGTACTCCTACATCTATATAATATATATTTATAAAGAACTCATTATGATATATCGCTGTTGTACAATTTAGTTGTAAGTCGATTACAATGCATAATATTGTACAAAACAACCAGTAGAATTTTAATCGAAATTCAATCTTTGTAGATTTTCAAGTAAATATATTTACTTTAAGTTTAATTTTTACAACATTTTTATTTCAGTTTTACATGTTTCCATTCAAAAACATAAATTAATTCAAAATTTAAAAACAACGTTTATCTTAATGTTAATCTAATAATTTTTCATTATTACATGAGATTTATTAACTCCATGTCGACGAAGCATCGAAGTTTATTATCATCAAATGCTAAAGCGACACCAGTTCTGTTAGGTAGTCCAAAATGTCAAGCGCGAAACTCGCTATTCTAGAATGTCAGAAGTTATGCATAAGGGACGAGTTACGGGCAAGATCAGATATGTGAGTTCGTAGCGACCTGAGCGGAATTCAACATTCAAGGTTACAAGGAGCTTCTAAAGTATTTGAACAGCGTTAGCAGAACCGCCAACTCGAATAGAACGCACCGATAGGGACAACGATATACAGCCATGGCGTGCGCGAACGAGATACCATGCTATATTTTATTTATTACCATATCAAGTTACGTCGCGGCTCTGCGTGGCGTGCGAGCGGGACAAGTATATTTCTCAGTTGTATCATGTTTACAACAGGTCTTTTCGAAAACTGAACTTTTAATTAGTTCAATAAAACCGAAGTTTCGACAACGGTGCAAGTCTACAGGCAATATTTATGGGCGTAGGCTCGAATCTGTCTATTTTCAGTGCTATAATTATACTTATTTGAATACATTTATTATCTCATTATCTAAGAACGACCCGCGATGCTAATGAGTAAGACATATTTATTAGAACATAAAGCGATCAGTAACAATTTGCTAATTCTCATAAATTCGTGGTAACCAGACATTCTATTTACATACTTAAACTTATAAAATAGTAAGAAACATTTGATTATTCACCATAATTATTACAAAGGCCTCGTTATTACATTAAAAATAGCAGCATTATAAATTTGCCTCTAATCAAAAGTAATGAACTTATTATCTTTAGTTTCCAGAATACATTGATAACACATGTAAAAACAAATTATATAAATAAATTTTGGAATTTAGTAAAAAAAATATTTATACAAAGTAGTCATAATCGTATTAATTCTGACACTACTGGAATAGACAAAAGGTTGATATAAGTACAAAGCTTACATCGTATTCAAGAAATAATGTATGGTACATGCTGTAAATAAATGATGCTGGCTGAATAAGCTTCTGTCAGCGTCAGAGTAAGCGAGCAAGAAGTAGTGGTGACGACTGCCACCCACGCCATCTGCAACCTACCGCATCACCTGCCTGCAACCTTCCGCTCGCTGCTGCAGGTACTGGACGGTTGACTCATTGTTCGGTTAGCGTTACTAGTTAATAAGATGATTAATTATTGTTATTCACGGGTAACAGATCTGTGACCTGGTTGACTGACTCATTGGTCGAGTGGTTGCAAAGCAGTAGATACTGCTGATCGAGAGGTATTGGTTTCGACTCTCCGGTCGGGTACTATTGGATTTTCTAATTTGGATTTACCAAATTGAATATTCTAACTTAGATTTTCTAGTAGCAGTTCAGTCTGAATCTGTGCCCGGTATAGGGCAATTGGCTCACCATCTATTCCGTGTAACGTAAAACTCAATTAGTGAAAGGTAAAAGTGTACTACACTCCTCTGCCTAACCCTTCGGGGATCATAGGCTTAGTGTTACGCTTAGAATGAGGCTGTTAGGAAAATTAAGCCAGTTAGCACACGTTACTACGAATGCAGTTAGCATCACAGACGCGTCATTACTTTTGAAGACTGTTATGGTTCTTGTATGAGTTCTTGTTAACTATACACTATTAGACTGTTATGTGAAATAATACACTCGCTATATGCCGAAAAATATTGTACCTACTGTACACTAACTTCGTACTCATGAAAAGAAAGAAAGAAAGAAACTTTTCATGTCCTTTGAGCTATGTCGGTGTATCCCCCATAAATAGGTACAGTGGGAGTTAGTGAGTACAAATAAAAAAAAACATAAAAAGTAAAAACAAACAAAATAAAAATTTTTTACAAAATGTTTTTCTCACAATAATAACGCATCATTTGTTATCGATACTCATGTTAATTAACACGAAACACAGCTGTGAGTTATTATGAAGTAAAATTAACATATACGATACCATAACTGTGTACTGTAAATGATAGAGTCCGGCCACTACATCCAGACTCGCGAGTCATTAATAGAAATTTTACATTAAACATTCCAATAGTACCCGACCCTGGATTTGCACCCAGGTCCTCCCGATCGGCAATCGCGCTTCCAAGCATTCGACCAACGAGGCATTCGACCTATAGAGTTGATTTATTAAATTGGTCACATCATCAGTTGCATCAGCCGCGGAAGAAATTATCAAAGGTTTGCCCACTTTCTAACATTTAAGGTAAAATATAAATGAAGATTTTATTATTGCTATTTATAATAGAAGCTGATATCCAAAAACTATTCCATTAATTTATTTATTTTTCCTCGTAACTGTAATATTATCTTTTATTCAACATTATCTATTATATCATATACACTACATATAGGTATCTATTGATGATGTAGACTGTACTTGAAAGGTGAAAAAGGGCCGGCAAGTGATAACGTGAAACAAATTAAAAACAATAAGGAAATACCGCTTGCATACAAATGTGACAAAAATAATAGCGGAAAAGTTACATTGGAAAATATTCGACACTAGTACAATCGACGTTGACTTTGTTCAGAACCAGTAATTGAGAAACCCTTGCAGATCAAAACTATGTCTGTGAGTGAAGGGTGTTCGAGAGCTGCGATGGCAAGGATAGTGTAATAAAACGCGAACTGTCACAATGAACGAGACGCAACCGATACGTAATTACACAGTTTAGTATCGACGGCATGACCGCTGCACTATGATACGCAGTTGTTCAAAATGTACAAACCGCCCATTTCAACCGTTCCCGAGAAAAGTAAATCATAAAGATGGGATTCCGCTAACCAGAGAAGACTAAGTATCATATACCCAATTAAAAAATTATGCTGTGCTAGTCTTGTAGTTTCGACTTTAGCTCCACTTTTCGAGAACCTGGATTAAAATCCTTGTGTGCTTTTCTGACTGTTCAAAGATTCTAGGTTAGATAAATATCGCTCGCTATAAAGATGAGAGAAAATATCGGGAGTAGGTACCTATATGTACCTACCTTACCTCATAATGATGATGATGATGATGTACTTTACAGCCTACCATAGTGTTTCCTAACGCGTGGAAAGTCTGCCAATTTATCATTTACCATGGAGATAGGAAAAGACTAAAGATTTTTAAGCACTATGATGGTATGATCATCATCAACTGGTCATTTTAAATCTAAAACTCTTGGCTGTCCTTAGTTTAGTCATCTGTTTGGCATTCAGACTAAGTCCTAACATTACCTACCGACGTTCTCCTTATCTCCAAAACGGTTAGTTAGTAGTTGACAGCAAGCGGGTCAAAATACAGATGTTTGTAACGGTCAAAATTGTTGAGGGATTGTGTTGTCTGTTTCATTTGAACACTCTTTGCTATCTCAATATAGTTTATATCAGTATGATTGGTAGATTCTCTAAGTATATGCAACGTATCATATCTGACCATGAATATTGGTGAAATAATTTCACCGTACATGTTTTCATTCTGAACTGACTGGCAAATAATTTTGTTTCTTGGAACCTGGCAATGCCCTCACACCAACGCTATGTTTGTTCAGTGCGTACTAATCAGAATTTAGATTCACTTCTACTGCTCTTGCAATTTTAGTATCTTAAATTTCGTCATCTCTTCCCTTTTATTTTTATGCAAACAGTTTTATTAATTTAATCAATACTGAGAATACTTCACGTGATACTGAACGTAACAAACATAGAAATCACAACTTATATTATTATGATAGATAAGTACAAGGTTTGTCGAGTTATTACAAAACTCTATATTACGCTGATATCAAATACAATTCGATAATATTACATATTTTTAAGAAGGTTATGTTTTCAATAAGGTATAACTTATTGAAATATTTTAGACTACCTTAGATTCTTTAGAATACCTATCCCAAATTCATATAGTTTGTGAATAGTTATGACAATAATAAGTGTGTTCAAACGATACACAATGAACTCATGTGTGTGTGTGTTATATTAGCTGGAACGTCTGCCTACCTTACACATTCTGTGTCGTTCCGACAACCGGTTATTTAGTTTCGAAGAATAGCATGTCAACAGGTTGTACCGGGAACTGAGCGAAAGCTAGAAATATGTATTTGTAGTGAGCGACTATTGAGGTGTTACCTCGCCGCGGCGGCGGGCTTTGTGCTCATGCTGGTAGGTACTGCTCGCAATTGATCATGAGATGGCACTTATTAGACGAGAATGGAGCTCCTGGGATTGTGGCCCGGTTGGCTAGTCGTATGTACGACCGAGCCGACAATGGGCCTCATGCCTATCTCAGGAGCTTCACACCGCTGCACGTTCCCCTGATGGCCTCCCGCTCCCGCCGGAGCTGGAGGGGTTGAACGATGCTGTAGAGCATCGATGATCGGTGAATGACGACCACTAACAGCGACACCGTCAGATTGACGGGGTTAAATCACCGGGGGGCGATCGACCTCCCGAGACTGCTCGGCTAAAGAGGGGATCCTCGAAGCCCGTAGTCTCGTACCCATGCGGCGACATCCGCCGCGGTGCACGAGCGATCTCTGCTACTGCTGCTGCCGGACGTGAATGCCTTCAAATATTTGTTTGAACGGCAAGCACGAAAATTAATAAAATATTTTGGTTCTAAAGAGAATGTATAATATCAAAGAAAATTTGTTTAGAAATGGATTCGATTTGTAGTTTTAAAGGAAATAATTAGTAAAGGTAGTACAATATTACGTCAAGAAATATTTTTAAATACATAAAATAGGTTATCGTTCTAGCAATAATGATGATCCATGAAGTTTAAGTCGCTTGAAAGTTTGTTCAATCCACAGCTTAAATTAGCAAGCTGGCATCCAAGGTTGTCTACCCGCTCACCGTCGCCGTACATAATTAATTTGCCTATATTGAGTTACGATCACTAGGTGACCTGGTGACCTGGAGACAGCTGGACGCAGTTAGATTCTAATGGTTCAGGCCCGAATGGAATAGCACCGCTTAGGAGAGGTCTACATCCAGCAGTGGACTTCCAAAGGCTGATGGATAGATGGAGGCAAATACGAGTGCTTGCGTTTATGTTTCCGTCACAGATAGACTTACTCATCAGGTCCAGAGTTTCGTTCCTTATCGAGGCACTTTTAAAGTGTACAGTTCTAAGAATATAATATTTAAAATACATTAAATTCTCATCCCTTAACAGCTTCTGATTTAACTAATTAGGCATTCAACGGGTAGGTATAAGCTCAAAATTGACGAAACCAATTTCGCGAAGCAAGCTTGAAGAAGTTACTACATGCGGGTTATAAATAAATAAAGATACGATTGCACCGTTCGGGAGCAAGACGAAACACCAATTCTTTATCTAGGTCGAGTGGCCGATTGTAGTTGATTGTGACAGTGACGAGATAAATCAAGATCGACCACTTTGGGTTGAAAGAATACTTAGGATGCGGCGCTAGAGTCTCCAAACTTTAAGCAATGCAGAGACATGCCTAGCTAAAAACAATCTAAGTATAATGCCCATGAGTGTAAATCCCTATCGCGTCGATTTTTTCCGATTCGTACAAAACGTAATTGTTCAAGATAAGGGTGAATAGACACTTTCTAGACAAGCTGTAGCCTAGGATGTAGCAATCCTAGGCTATATTTCGCTAACCACCATGTCAGATTATAGTCAAACGTGAATCTATGCCTATCAAAAAATGCATAGACCCTGTAATAAATTTTTCCTAATTTCGCTTCAAAACTTCCATCAGATTTGAAGTCGAAGAACTTTGGTACTCTATTGATATGCGAAACTCACACCAGATTTTGGCCGCAGACTCGTTGCAAGCTCTGAGAATGAAGTTATAAATCGAAGTGTTTCAATACACTCGCATACTTAGAACTGAGTAGCTCAGCAACTGGCTGAGTGGCAACAACTCCTCATGTAGGTACATATAACAAAAATAAGAGCAGTGGTAAACATTCCACAGACGAAAGTGAGACATAAGGTTGCCGCTGTTTTGGAATATAACGCGTTAAAAAGTCACTATATGTTAATAATTAATATCAGTTTTATTCAACTTGTTATGCGACTTGCGACTGCCTCGTTGGTCGAGCGGTTGCAAGCGCAACTGCCGATCGGGAGGTCCTGGGTTCAAATCCCGGGTCGGGTGCTGTTGGATTTTTCTAATTTAGATTTTCTAGTTACGACTCACCACCTACTTATTCCATGAGACGTAAAACGTAATTGGTGAAACGTGGAAGTGTACTACACTCCTTTGACTACCCCATCGGGGATTACAGGCGTGATGTTACGTTTTTCAAGTTGTTATGTTGTAAAAGTTACTTGCACGAAGACGTATAGCAGGCGTCACAATTGGTGAGAATAATTAATATAATTTTGTTAAATTAATATATTATTAATCTTTCTCATTCTAAGTAAAGACCAGTGTCCATTATTAGAACGATGGAAGAGATAATGACGATAATCAGAAAACTCAAAATGTACACTGCGATACAATCTTCTTGAAATATGTTGTACCTACATGAACAATTTTCCAGTATATATTCGAAAAATTGTTTAGCGGATTTTAAAATTTGCTGTCAAATACTTTGTTTCAATTGTAAACCCACAATATATTACAGTTACGGAACAGCAATGTAGTTAGACGCTTGTAGAAATCGAGACCGTCCCGACTGTTCCCCAGCAATGGCGAGCGGCTCCGGCGCTGCGGTCGGGCATTTCCCCTCAGTGAATCACACAATGGATTGTGATTTAATTATTGTGCCGTTCGGGGAAACAGACCTCTTCGACTTTGCGACCGTAGAAAAAGATGCCTTTGTTCCGTATTGTTTGTTTTGGTGATTTCGTAGTTGTAAATGCGTTTGTTGTGTTATTCTTATTATGTATAACGTACGAGGTCCCTCACGTGGTAGGCAGAGAACATCTAGTGCCAAAAATCTCTATCCATACAGATCTGGTAGTTTTTTCAACATTCATGTTCTTTTTTTTCATGTATGTAGAATTTCTAGTAGTGACTCGGAGTCTGGAATTGTGCCCCGGTGTATGGCAATAGACTCACCAGCTATTCTATGGGACTTAAACGTAACTGGTGTAACGTGGGAGTGTACGACACTCCTCTGCCTACCCTTCGGGGATTACAGGCCTGACGTAACGTTTTGTTGTTGTTATATAAGTTTTGTTTAATATACAAGCAGTATTCAGACTTTAACACGTATTTAAGTATTTGTTTTGTCTATAAATAAATACATGGCAGCTATTTTCTCATAGAGAGTCTGAAATGCACATGAATAATATCTTAGGTAGGTATGTTCACATCCCCATTTTAATACGAGTCTATTAACTCTATCAAACTCTGGCAAGCACTTAAGAGTGTAATAAACCTTAGGCATAAAGTCAGAGGTAATATAAGCGCGGGACCACAATGAAGACATAGGAAATAAGTCCTGTACGTAACGACGCTCATAATTTCTGCGAATTACGGCTTGCATTTGTATGTAATTGAGATCCCAAGAAGGCGCTCGATCGGCTTCTTTACACTTTCCATAAAACCATTGAACAACCCTCCATTGTTAACTGGATTATTCTTGCTATTTTATCTAGTAAACGCCACTGGACTGCGTCATGCCTGCTCATTATGCACATCAAGATTTTTAAATCTCATCAACTTATCTATATAGATAATATCGTGTGTATGGGGCGGGGTGATCATGATTATCAGTCTACTCCCGATCACTGTTAGACATAGGTCTCTCCAATGGCACGTCACTGAGCTCGATCTTCAGCTCTTCGCATCCAACCACTTTGCGTATATCATCACTCCAC
>DWME01001937.1:0-22599 GCA_018244795.1 Parelbella ahira ahira
GTCAAGTTAGTATACCACACGCTAGTTTGATAGCAAATATTGTGTGTCAAAATGTCCCAAAATATTAATTGCAATTGACATATTTTTTTTGCTTAATCCGCGTACAAAATAAAGCAAATAATAAATTAAATGTAACTTATAATGCGGTCGCTATTCAAATCCACATTCAAAACATTACTTTCATCGTAAAGTACTTAAGTGTTACTGTGTTTTCATGGGCCCATTAAAAGGTACAGATGAGATAATGACAGAAAAAAGCCAAAATAAAAAGGAATCATAGCAAATGCCGAGGTAATTACCATCTAGTTTATACGATACATACCTGAAGAGAAACTATTACCGGTGAATACCCGGAGATGTACTTAATAATCCCAGCTCGAATTCACGGCCTTTCAAGAACTCCGTGGCGAAGCTCTAAATAAATGTCTGAGAAGAATCTTCTTGCACACTGGCTTCTCGCTCTTCTTCCTCTTCTTCTCGAACGCCAGAAAAATTATGTGCGAAACAGTGGTCACCAGTGACCACAATACCAACAACACCACTGATCACTAACGATCACTATTGATCAATAATGATCACCACTACCATAAACAATATCAAATCCTGTCGTGATATGACTTTAGACCAAAGTTGACTGATCCACATATTGCATTCGTTAATTGTATGTCAAGCTCAGTTGTAGCAATGGATAGGCTGATTATGACGCGTTGTAACATTATTTGTTTGGTAATATTTGATGTTACTTGTTAAAGGATAGAATAGATATTGCTCAGAGGCAACATTGTGACCTATGATCAATTAGGTACAATCTTAATAATATAGTCTACCTTGCTCAGTAGCGACTTGAGGTAAGTAGGTTGCGGTGCGCCTGGAGCCTCGCTCACTGACAAACTCGATCCGAATGCCGTGCTTGCCGAGTTTCCAGTCCAGGTAATGCTCAGCCTCCTCGAAATGCTGCAGGATCGACACGGACACCGTCAGCCGCGGCACCTCGTCGCGCGTTATCGGTGTGAAACGCGAATCTTTCAAGGCGCTCGTTATTGCGTATTCCCGGAGGCCTGGAGAACAAATGGTGGTATCGATGACGTTATGGTAGGATCAAACAAAACTATAAACGTGTAATTGGTGTGATCATAAGCTTTAGGGAATACGAATTGGGAAAAACATCAAACCAATCGACTACTCGTGGTTAAATAATTTGATGATTAATTTTCTCTAGATATGCTGAAATGATTACTTTTATGAATTTTTTGACCGCGATTAACAACGATTAAATGTTAGTATTAAAATATCGTAACGTTTATTTTTATAATTGGTATTTATTAAGTGGCTATGTTTCACTTTTGATGATGCACTTAACACCACATCTCTAGATGACGACGTTGTTGTAAATCTAAGGGCACTAAAGTTATGATAACATTACGAAATATTTCTTAAATAACGCTATAGGCGCGAGTGAATATGTTAATTTAGCAGTATTTAATATTACGTTAAATATAAATATAATTTTCCAGGCTGCAATGCTAAATCCAAAAGTAGATAAACATAATCAGCTGATGTCCACGTACGACTGTAATATAATAAGTGAAAAGTTGTAGCTGATGTTGTATGGCTGCAGTGAATACTTAACAGAAATATTCGCTTCTTAACACAACGACACAATTCAAAACAAAATGTTTATCAAGCGTAAACAAGTACAATCAACCTGTTACCGATTATAAATATGAAATACACACAATTACACTACAGCAAACGATTCAAATCAAACAATTAAAAAAACAGTAATAAAAAACAAACATAAATGGATAACAAGCTTGAAACGACATTAGATTAATTAATTAGAACTTTTAATGACTGCATAACAATTCATGTGCGAAAAATGTTAATGATAAACAATTTATTTAATTATATCGTCAATATTATTATAACGATTAATAGAATGTTTAATGAATGTATACGGGTACATCTTTAGCCTTTTATGCGGGTAAATAAATATAGAATATTTTATAATTCAAACGTTTCGCTACTGACGATGTTTTCTAACGGTAATAATGGCGACTGCCAGGTATACAAAAACTTTTTAACTTGTATTTTATCCGCTGGCTGTCGTCCAATCGTCCTTGTTGTTAAGTAAATAATTATAAACTCACAAGGACTGGCGAAAGACGCCAGAGCACTAATTTATAAATTCACTAAATATTCTATTTTGTTATGTAAGTACGTATTTACAAATCACACAGTCTTAGTAAAAGGTTTAATGACATGTATCGTATTTTTTTTTTATTTACCTGAATGCAAATGCATGGCATTAAAAGTTCCGATACACCCCCTGAGACGATGATCCTTCCCAATCTTCCATGTCACAAAAAGTGGACTGAAATTATATTTATTTCAACTTTAAAACAATAAACTTGTACAACATATGACAAAATGAAACTGTTCATTTTTTTAATAAATATTTGTGTCTTCGCACAACAAACTAACACGCCTCCATCATTGTGTGGGTTAAAAGATGGAGAGATTATGAGGACGAAACTCGCATAGCCCCAAAATTAAATTTGGTTATACACAGTAAATATATAAATAAAATATACTTGAATTGGGCTGCTAAATAATTAACATTTTCGAACCATTTTTATTTAATGTAATTAGATCATAATGGTTGCGGCTGGATTAGCAGAAAAGCTATGTTCTTCATTTTTATTCATTCTAAAATTTCATAATTGCACTACTTGCACTGTTGGGTTTCGGTGTCAAAGATCAGATAGGTACACATACACATGTCTTAGACTGGAACGTTATCCATTTGATTGTGCAAATATGAATACGACTATAATAATATAATAATTCTATCAGCTGCTACACTTTAGGGGTTTCACTGGTAAACTGATTTTGATAAATTTTAGTAAGGAGAGAGTTTTGAGGAAATGACACATTACATTTTTAATTTTCTACAATAGTACTATTACTAGCACGAGGACAAAGATCTCATGCAGGCCAGAGAGGGTAAGTTGTAAAAAAATGAATTTATGAAAATGAAAAAAATAACTGAATACACAAAACCGTATTTACATTTTTTAGCGTCGTTAAAAGGCGAACAGGTAACAGAAGACTACAAGTTACGTTTCCGTTGGTGAATTACTCAGCGACAGATTTATCAAAATGGTCAATGAGGCCATTACAACACGAAGCTTCTATGAAATCTATTAGTGAAATCAATTTGACATAAATATAATGTAAAAACTATACATGTTTTTTTGTTAATAGAGTGCTTGTATAACACATTTAATGTGACAAACTTTTCTATATGATATTCATTGAATGATGTACCTAAACTGGTACTCCATTTTAAAATTTAAAATTTTCTTAAAAGAGTGTTATAAACATTGCACTTGGCTGTAATCTTTTTATGTACCATTAATTGCCGAGGTTTTTGTTTACTACTCTAGGATCTACAACAAAGTGCTGTACAACAAAAACAGCAAGGACAAATCTACTCTACGGAGCCTGAAGATAATTTAATAAATATGGTTCTTGTATTCATAAAGTGTTGACTGGCTTGTTGGTCGAGTGGTTAAAAGAGTGACTGCCGATTGGAAGGCCCTTGGTTCAATTGGCAGGTCGGGCACTACTGGATTTTTCTAATTTAGAATTTCTAGTAGTGATTCAGAGTCTGGAACTGTGCCAATGGCAATAGGGTCACCATCTAGTGAGCCTATTGCCATACACTGGAATAGATATTCCTTGGGACTTAAACATAACTGGTGAAACATGGGAGTGTGCAATATTTACTTATCTGCCTATCCCTTTGGGGAATACAGCCATGATGTTACGTTTAAGTGTTCACTATGTACCTTATTTTAATATACATGGTTTGAGTTTGAAACAATTGTGAATAGTGCCAGTAAGTATCAAACTATTCTAGACTAATATTTTATTGTAAAATTCTATACCCTCCATCAGATAGATTAAAGGCAAAGTAACTTTGTGATCAACAATTGACATAATCTTTTTAGAATCTTACTGTTACTGCAAAGTGTGATACATGTTAATGAATAACTCTTAAAAACATAGAATTACATAAAAGAAGAGAAATAAAAGTTTAAAATGTTTATATTTATTTTAAACATTAATACCCTGGCAGGAGATTATTGGACTAAGTACCTCAGCCCTGGACAAGCAAAATGAAACAATAATGATTGGACAAATTAGTACAATTGTTCTAAGGATGACATTAGCATACAATGGGAAAAGTGTGTTAAGCAGTTCTAATAATGGGAATATCTAAGAACTTTTTGTCAGTACACAGTAAGAATTGTAAGTATGTATACATATGTAAGTTGCTACAGATTGGCAATTGCAATTTAATATCTCATTGTAATTGTGCAATTAACAAATTAACATAATTACGATTTAATGTTAAGTGTGTATTACATATAGAGAACAACATTCAATCTCAAGAGACTTTTGTCCGGCAGTGGAAAAAAGGATTTCACAGTCAAACTAAATTCTACCTTAGTACACATTCATATACATTGCTGTATATGATATGGATGACACAAGGTCATCTAGCCTTATTGAATAATGATTCTAAAGTAAATATAATTTACTATGCTAAGTTATTCATTGCAGGTTATATTTCTACAGATTATTTCCTGTTGCTAAGTATCTTGTTATAAAATAATGGCATAACACTGCAGAAATGAATCATCAAAATTACACCCAAGATATTGTATGGAATGGAACACATTGTAGACAACTCTGCTATTGGTTTATTATATTCCGATAGTATTAGTTTAGTCATACAAAAAGGAAACTTGAGAAATATTGTTTTTGTGCCAATCAACATTTTTTATGTTTTCATATCTAACGTTAGTCATTTCATTACAAGTGATGATGCAAGAGCCATTTTTAGGGTTTATATGGCTTGTTTACTTGTAATTATTAATATTTTTTCTGGCAGATTTTGGGTGAAAAGATGATCCTATTACCAGAAGTCATATGTCACCAGTGCATGCTTTTCAGTTTTAAAAAGGGCAATCAATTAGTGGGAAAGGTATCTATGACTATTAATAGAAGGAAATTGTTTTCAAAACCATAGACAAGCCATGGAATAATTAATGAACTGGGGCTGATGGTAACTGTATGCTCACCATTTTTGCTCACTTCTGCACCACAACAATTTTTGTGGAAAAAAAATCTATAGATTTATTTACACATGACATAGCAACATTAACTAAAACATTAATTACATTTAAAGAATATGTATGCAATTGTGACAAATTAAAAGTAAACAAAAAGTATTATTATCTGCAATTTCAACTTCCTCCCATTATTATTACAACCTTGGCATGGTACAGAGATTTGGCTAAAACTGTGGTTATGTTACAGAAAAGCTATGGTGACACTTCAAAGCCAGATTAAGTATTGTTGCTGCCCAGCCCATTCTAGAAATTTTACTTTTGAATTGACTTCTAATACAACTGACAACCTGCACTTGGCCAGCATGGCAGACTATGACCTTAACCCTCTCAATATGAGAGGAGACCCATATTCCAACAGTGGAATGATAAATGGGTCAATAAATTTTTTTTTGTATGAAATATATTTTATAGTGGTTTAAACTATTGGTTAATAATGGAAAATAAGCTCACAGTTTTTCATAGACATTTTAAACTTTTACAGTCCAAATGTCCAGAACAAATCCACTGTGTAGATTTTGAACATTTTTGATTAACTGATTTTGAACACACCTTCTGTGATGAACTCAGTGTAATAAAATCAGTAGATCTCAAAGAGTTAAAGCATTGTTTATTTTGACATCTTGGTATAAAAGTCATTACACATGTACATATTATGTTCATATAAATAAAAAGGTGTTAATAAACTGCATACAAAACTCTGCAAATTTTAAAACAGTATCATTCTATATTCATTTATCTATTTTAACTTGTCAAATAAGTATAAGCTAGTTAGTTTACTTATTCAGGTATACACAAGGTCTATATGACCTTGTATTTAACATTGAAAAATAGATTTACAGTGGAAAAAAAACAATTTTGTACTTCATTAGAAAGCAGTTTTTCGTATTGTATTAAATTCAATAGCAAAATTATCAGGAATAAAATATATTTTGTTTAGAGATGTAAAATTTCATTCAGAATTTCATTATTTCCTTACATGCTACTAATTATATTCAAGATGTATCTAACATATTCTCTTTCATCCTATTCCTATTAGATACTTTTCATAGAACATACAGCTACCTAGTTGTTACACCTATGCCTTTAATCCAATATCCCAGAAACGAGCGAATTTCATTGAAGTTGAGTTAAATAGTTTATTATGCAAATTAGAGAAAAGTTGACAGCAGTGAAATTGCATGATACATCAACATTGGCTTCTGTCTCAAAATCAGATACATGCCATGATAATAAAAAAAGTTTAGTTTAAAGAAGAAACTGCATACCGACCTAATTTGAAAACAAAAGACTCGTGCAAACAAAGCATATCCCTCAAGAATTCGTCCCCAAGCCCCTCGTGGTGTGTTAGTTCAGGAAATACTTACAAGGCCTCGTTAGTAAAATTGGGCGTCTGTGGAGGTTCCATACTATGCAGCTGACAATACAAAACATCGAAACAAAAGTAACACATATCTGGAATAGCTACAGTTTCATGGTAACCATTTATAGGTCGCTCTAGATTATTGCAGTACGAGTTGTTCAGTTTCTGTTTCTTGGTTCCACAACATACTGAAGACATGTTTGTTGCTAATTAACTTTAAACTTAATAATAAGAAACAAAGCAATCACTCAAATTCACAAAGTAAACGAAATCATACACACACACTCTTCTATGGGGTTTCCTGCTACGCGTGTGACAACTGACAGATACAGATTGACAGTTGCAGTGTTTTTTTATTGGTACATGTGGAATTTTGACATTTGCCTTTACTATTTAATTGCATGGTCGTAGCAAAAGTGGATAAACAAAATTCTGTGTATGTATGGTAGACGGAAACATTTTAAGAACTCCAATATTTTAGAAACACATTAAAATATTACATTAGAAGCTTTGTTTTACTTATTCACAAAAAAAATTGATTGATTATTAAATAGGTATATTATTTAATCTAAACCTACTCATAAATAATATAATAATAAAAATATGTATCACTAAAAATAAATAATGCTATTTTTATTAATGGCTGTTTAAGATAGAGCCTTGACCGTAGTATATGCGGCTACATAATTATAACTATAGTTACTATGTTTATGGGGCGATGGCTGTCATCGAGTTTTATTTTATTATTTTACAAAATAAGGAAAGAAGCTTTCAGTGCTTGTAGAATGAAATTATTTTGGTGAATGATGTACATGTTTTACAAATTTCCGATAGTTATAAGTGAAAAAATCGTGTACCGGTAGTGAGAATCGAATAGCAATGTTAAGTAAAGGAGCATAATAATTGACGACGATGGCGTCTGATGGTGAAATTTCGTGTACGAATGATCCTAATTTCGCTGTTATATACTCGTTTTTAAAAGTTTTCGGTAAATTGTACAGTTTGGAGATACCTACGATAGCGAAATTACAGGAGTTGATAGAGAATACGCAGGAGGGTGAGTGTTGCGCATCGTATTGTGAGTCCGAATATAAACAAACACGTAGGAAAGTTTTTTATTCTTTTAGTGTTGGATCCATTGAGGGAGCTTCACTTGAGGTTATTGCGTCGTGCACTGAAGTCTGTGCAGTCGAACAGATGGGAGCGGGGCCTGATAAAGTTCTGCCATCAACAGGCTCACCACCAAGAAGCCTGGGAGATCGAGAGGTTTTCTTACAAGAAAGCCAGCGTACAAGTGAAGTTGAAGATCTTAAAAGTGAGATATTGCTATTTTTCTTTAACCTTGTCTAAAGTAGTTCAAAATATAATAAATGTCTACATATTTGTTGCTGCAGTGAAGAAATTTTTATTTGCACAAAAGTTATACATTTATATTGCAAGAATAAAAGAATGTATTCAACTATTATTTTCGCATTTAATTCCCTGTCAGTTAATGTCTGTTGCTTTCCAATACTACTTAACTACTGCTTTTAGTAATGTAACATGAAAATCCAAGAAATTTGTTTTAATAGTGATAATTAAAATTGTTATAACAGTAATAGTCATGGTATTTATTTTGCTGAGTTACTGGTTCTCATTTATATTGTATGGAATTAAATGCATTTTTATATTTTTGTTCATTTAATAGTATATTTGTGTACATACCAACTGTGTTTTGTGTGTTTTATGTTTTATTGGCAATTTATTTATTACTTAATCTTGTAACAGTTGCTCAAATTATATATGCAGCATATTACATATTTTAAAATAAATTAGCAGCTGTTGTTCCTCTTGGTAATAATTGTGAAAACGAAAATTGCTTATTTGTGTGTGTTAGATAGTGTTTGTAGAAGATATATTAAATTATTCACATTATGAGAAAGTTGTGTGACATGAAGACAAGTTTCAAGTAATGTCATGTATGCTTCTTGTATAGATGAAAAATATTTGAAGAGTAATTTACATTATTTTGCTTTTTCCATGTTTTTTTCATATCCTTTATTTATATTAGAATAAATTTTGTCTTTTCCTACATAATTCGTCTGTGCACTATGTGCTATCTTTTTGTTAAACATGTATCACCATAAGCAATTGTTTCATGCTTGATTATAATCTGTGCTCCTTTTCATGTTCATCTATTTTTTTTTTAAATAAGGTAGTGAAAATAATGTAGCATGTTATGCACACCTCTTAATATTTAGTAGTTACAATACCAGCCTGAAATATACTGAGACTATGAATGATGACTTTATATGAAAACTCTAGCACAATATATGGAAATGTAACATACAGTGAAATGTATCATATTATTTGTCCTACAGTTGTTACTTGAGTATCAATTTACCTGCCACCCAAAATTCAAGAGTGCAGTCAATGCGATATCATGTAAGGAATTGAGGTTGGACCCTATTGGAAGGGATAAAAATGGCTGTGTTTATTGGCTTCAAGTGGATCACGATGCGAACCTCTGCCTGTACCGGGAGGACCAGGATGAAGAGACATGGCAGTTGATAGCGAGGTAATTGTACATACTTTTGATTTATTAATCGTTTTTTAATGTATATTATATTTAAGACATAAATATGGTTAAAACTCATAAAGATAATAACTGTATTTATTTAAAATTTGTGGTTGTAATAGATTTATGTAGACACAGACTTCTCTTGTAGTCAGTCAGGTAATGTAGTTATTGTGATATATTCCAACTAAACTCTTAAGTATTATAATAGATCTATGGCATTCAATATTACCTAGTGATGGAAGTTAGCTTCATCATGTTTGGTGCAATTTTATTTATTTTATATGAGGATATGGAAAATTTAAGTATCTATTTCGTATAAGAACATTTCTAAATATATCCCCTTTACAAATTCTAATTCTAGGACTAAAAGTGCTTACTTCCTTTGGGGAAATACAGGTGTTATGTTGCTTTATGTTATTAAATATGACATTGCATTCACTCAACTATTTTAATGCATGCTTTTGTTGTGTAAATCTGTGTAATCTGTTTTTTAAGGCTAGACAACAGAATGGAAGTGTAAGTGCTTAAATGCCAAAATGGAAGCAACATACCTTTTTAATTAACTTAAGAAACAGTAATGTACTTGAAATATTTTAAAATCATTCTTACTTGTACGCATAGCAAAAGTTACTGTGTTAATACTTGTCCTTCTATTAAAAGAACATTAATTATGCTAAGCCTAAAACTTTTTGAATCATCATTTCATAGTTTACTTTTTGTTTCCAGGAATAGAGAAGAGCTGGTAAAGATAATAAGTCAGTTGAAAAGTGGTGAGGAAATTTCTCCTTCAGCTTCATGTAATATCAATGAGGATTCAAATGGCGCAGATGCCCCACCACAAGTAGAGGTAAAATATGTTTTTGTTTAAGATAATAATATTTTTTTAGAGAAATTAATTAGTTAATACTTATGTGGTATATTTTATGAGGAATCATTTGATGTTCTTTATTATAAGTGTTTAATTCTTATGAGTGTATGTACATATATGTTCTCTTTATTTATTACAGCCCAACAAATCATCAGATGTAGAAGAAGAAAACGAAGAAGAATTTTTGAGTCCTGAATCTGAATCTGAACAAGAACATGAACCTGAAAGTGAAGAACATAAAGAACAAAAAGATTCAAGTAATGTAGAAGAAAGTAATAATGAAAGCAATATATCTGAACATGTGATTGAAGAAGATAACACAGTTGTAGAAGAGAAGGTGAGTGAAGAAAAAAAAGTTGAGGGTGATAATTTAGATACAGAAGAAAAGGCTTCTGAAGAAAAAGTTATTAGTGAACCGGAAAGTAGTCAGAGCAATAAAGAATTAGATAATAAAAGTAAGGAAAAAGACATAGAAATTAGTGAGATACCTGAAACTGAATCACAGCCCGAAAATTTTAATATAGATGTAAATACATGTAGTAAAGATAGTGATAATGTTAATAAAACTCATGAAAAAACTGAAACACCTACTGCTGATGAAGTAGTAAGTGAAGCAATAGAAGAGCCTGTGATGTTAATAACTGGAGAAGGTGATGGTGCAGAATGTGAAAGTTCCTACATTATCGGGGAAGAAATATGCGAGTCTGTTATGTATTTTTATGGTGAGGGTTGGGGTTACGAAAACGATACTGGAAACCCAGAAGTAGAAGAAGAGCACAGTAAAGAGAACGCAGATAGAGACAATCCAGATGAGGAATGTAACGGTGAACACAATGATTTGTCTAATTCAAGTAGTAAAAGTATAGTAGGTAAAAGTGTTAAGTTGAGAAGCTCACCATCTGTAAATAAACGCTCGTTTAAAAAGCAATCCAATGATAGTACAGAATTAAGCAAGTCCGATTCGAAGAAACATTGTGTAAGAGATCTAGAAAAATCTAATGGTTCCAATTCAAATGATGTAACTAGTGACAATAGTTCAAAAAGAGATAGTATCGCTAATGAAAAGAGTATTGTTGACAGTAATAGTGTAAGTAAAAGTAGTTTAAAAAAAGGTAGAGGTAGATTTAAAAAGAAAAATACTTTACGTAAAATTAAGAAAGCCGAGAGTAAAGAAGTTATTAATTCAATATCGGAATCAGATAGCTGTCAAAATAGTAAAGTCAGTATTATAGAGAAAAGAAAAAGCAGTGTATCGTCCGATCCAGATGATGTAAATAATACGGAGAATGAGAAAGAGAAGAGTTCTGAAAAGGAACTACAAGCAGAAGACACATTACCTCCAAAAAAGTTGCGTTTAGAATCGACCCCAGAATCTGATGATTCTGAGTCACATTCCAAAGAAACTGTGGATCCTTTAGGCGATATAGATTGTTCTGTCAATGACAATATTGAAAACAAAGACTTAAATAGCGAAGCTAAAGCTGACTCAATATCTAGTAGGAAAAAAATTAAAGCAGTTAAAGGAAGTTTAAAAGTCAAAAAAGTTATGCAAAATGCTAAAGAAAGTAATGACGAAGTCGATATTAATGATAAGAAACCCAGTAAATCTTTAAAGCGATCTTTGTTAAATGCATCTCTCAATGATAAAACGAAATCGGAATCTCAGAGCGAAAGTGAGGAAGATGAACCTTTAACAAGTGGGAAACGCTTAAAAACGAAACCTAAAAAAATTATAACGACATCTAGGTATGTATGAAAGGTAGCCGTAATATGGTGGCTCTAACAAGCTATTGAATATTTTTTGGAGAGAAGTCAAGTTTTTTCATTTATTTACAGAAAAAAAGTAGAAGCAAAATTATTGGAGAAATGTTCAAGCGAATCTGAAGAGGAAACATTATATAGTATAGGTATGTTGAGAATTATTATTTTTGTGTTACATACCTTACAAATGTCGTAATTAGACTGCTAGCTCTTATGACATGTTAGGATATGTATAAAACGACAGCGCGGGATAAGTAAAGGAGTATGTGCATACCTCTATTTAAATTAATTACATTTTTTAACGTAAACGTACAATGTAACGTACATACGTATAATTACATTTTATCGATATATACTCTGGAAATCACATTCTTCGAACTGACCTTGTAGAATCTGCTGATGAATTACAATATTATTGCGATATTTTTTATGAGGCGTACTTAGCAAATCCGTTACCAATAATCTCTAGGCGTGTCAAGTTTTTCTGGTTCGAATTCTGCTCTGGATGAATAGACTTTCTGTGACATAGGTAACCCCATCAGAAAATCCTTGAACAGATTGCAATACTATATCTCACATGACAAACATTATCGGCTTTTTCAATGTTTTAGCGGGAAAAAAGTCGTCGAAAAAGGTTATGAAGCGTAAACCCAAAGGCAAGGAGCGAGACAGAGACAAAGCGAAGGACAAGGAAAAGGATTCGGAGTCGGAAACGCCGGTGCGGCAGTCGCGGCGGATTGCACAGATGAAGATCCGCGAAGAAGCCGAGCGGCGTCACCTGGAAGAGGTAGCTCTCAGAGAGCTTAAGATGATACATAATAAAAAGGTTAGCAATGCTTTCCAACTAGTATTTATATCATTATTAGTATTATATCAATATATAGTCTTGTATATTTCCATGTTTCAACAGTTATATTTACGGTCCACCATGGAGTAGGTGGTGAGCCTATTGCTATATGCAGTACATTTACAGCCTGTACGCTGTATTTGGAAAGCATCGAAGGCCAGGTCAGGCCAGGTCCTTACAGACCTAATGTTTTTCTGTACATACATTGATAATTAATTAATACATGTATATATGTATATGTACATTGATAAAATACATAACATTTAATGGTTGTTTATGTTCTCACAGACAAAAGAAGACGAGGAAGAATGGCGGGCTAGCGGTAGCAGTTCGGATTCGGACACCAAGAAAAGATCGAAAAAGCCGGCGAAGTGGCAAGCATCCGACTCGACGGGACCGGAGCCGGACTCGGACTCCGACGAGCCGCTGTTCGAACATGATGAACCAGATTGTTAGTGACGAAAAATTTCTCAACAAATGACTGCCCAGATTTAAGCGGCAGCTAACTCGCGTTACCCTGTCGAAGCCACTGTAGCGGAATTAAAACAAGACCCAGACAGTCGTTAGCTGTTCATATGTGAAAATATCGAGTGTTTAATTGTATCTAATTGACTGACATACTACTTTTACATGAAGACAGAATCTATGATTCATGTTCGAAGTATTCATGCTCTTCTAGTTCTTGATGTTTGTTTAGATTTTACATTACACGTATAACATATACATATATGTATACAAAATTACACATATAACATACATGTATTAAGTGAATATTTTATGCATTAATTCTATAATCAACGTTTCAGTGGAATTTGGAAAATCGGATCACGAATTTTCACCTGAATCGGACCTGGAAGACGGAGAGCCCTTGGAACCTATGAAACTAGCTAGAACGTTACAGGAAGGTAGTAAGTAATATAAGAACTTACTTTTCCTTATGTTTTTTATTTATTTCGAATTTCTCATAACACTGACACAGTTCTTGCTTGAAACCAACCTATAAAGTTAAGCAGTCCTGGATTGCTGTTCCAGTATTGCTTAACATAAAATTCACTTGCATTAGTTATAATATGGTGGTAAAGCAATGGACCATTTTGTATATGTATGTCTTGAAACTTCGTAAATATGCTTATTTGATTTAAAATCTGGAATATTTTAAATAATATAATGCGACAGTGTATCAATTACTAGTACTTTGTTAGTATAGGTTTTGAAAATATATTTTCCTTTTTAAGGTAAAGAAGATGGTGTATGCAAACGGTGTGGCAGTGCAGAACAGCCAGAATGGATTCTTCTGTGTGATAAGTGTGATGAGGGTTATCATGCGAGCTGTTTGAAGCCCATGCTGTTTCTGGTGCCCGAGGGTGATTGGTTCTGTCCTACATGCAACCATGTAAGTGGATTATTTTGTAACAAATTTTGATTATGTGCCCCCTTGAATTATCTCATATTTGTCACTTATCTGTTTTTTTTGGATAATTTTTAGGGATTTATTTTACTCATGTCTAGCTTCTACAAACGTTAGAAGATTATTGTAGAAGGAAAAAATACTATGACACTATAAAATCTTATAACTATATAAAATATAAGATTCTTTTACATATTACACACTTTATATTAGCTTGGTTTGTATGTATCTATGTATGTAACGGAATCTTTGAGCTCAATTTTCACCAATTTCTAAAAGTTGGATTAATTTGGAACTTTGCACATGTATCAAGGACGGACAACAATGCATTAATTTGATAAAAAAAAACCTGAATAATTAATTAATTTCCCATTTATGAGTTTGTCAGGCTAAAAACTGAAAAAGAAATGATAATAATAATAAATAAAGCGTGGGGTGCTTGATATTTTAAAAATTACAGTCATTCCATTGGCAACCATCTATGAGAGGATAGTTATGAACCATAGTAAAATGCACTCCACGCTTTTTACTATTATTCTGTTAATAACTTAAATTTTATTATAATTTTAGTTTTAGGCGATGCATTATGATTAATTGTTCGATCTTTTACCACTAATATAATCTCTTTGTCATTAAAAATTATTTTGTAGTTTTTAGTTCAATTAGCAATAAAAGTGTGTATTTTAGTTTTTTTAATTTTTGAACTATGATTGTTTTTCATATGCTATCTCTTATTATTACTAGTTGTGTTATTATCAATTAAAACTGTTTAATTTGACTAGGTCTTAATGTTTCTCTGAGTCTAACTTGATTAATTGTCTACTATGGCCATTTAAAAGAGCATTTCTTTTCGGAGTTGACAGTTCAGTTTTTGTCTTGCTCTCCATATTGTCTACGTGATTAATGTAATTGGATATTTGGGTGCCTAATGATGTTGTTATCGCTGATTAAGTATCGTCTACATCCGCGTAATTTAGTTAATTGCCGGACGTAAGTCTGCCTAAGAGGTTTTTATCAACGTTTACCCTAGACGTGCGGTTCGGGATGGCAAAGCACATTCTGTAAAGTTGCAGTTTTGAAGTTGAGGGTTGTCTTTGCGATATGCGCAGGACAAGCTGATATCGGCCCTGGAGGCGGAGCTGAGCAAGTACGACGAGCTGATGGTGCGCGTGCAGGAGGAGCGCGCGCGGCGCGAGCTGGACGCGGCGCGCGCGCCCGCCGCCGCCCGCGACCACGACGCTGACTCCTCTGGTGCGTGCGGCTCCTCCTCCACCCAACTAACGGCTATGTGCTTCTGCACGCTGCCAACCGGATCTACTCATATATCTTGTCGAATACACTCTATGTACAATATATAATATCGTACACAGCGCTACGCGTCACGAGATGCAAGAGGAGTCTGTTTAAAATGCCAATGACGTACAACTATAATATTGTGATGTACGAAATAGCAAGTGCTAAATACAATCTAAAACCCCTATGACTCATAACTTACTGATATCACAGTTCATCATTTGTTCCCTTACGTCAACCAAAACCGCTTTGGACTGCGATTAACAGAAATGAGAAAGGAAATTAATTTATGAGAAGCCACGTTTATAATTATTATGAGACTCTTCCTGTTGTCCGGAAATTTAATTATTTCTTTGTTTAATAACGCTTTCTAACTCACTAATCGTCTGTATATATCAGATAAGGTACAGTAAAGTAAGCGAGTCCTAGTGAGTAAGATACGAGAAGAGTAGGCGAACTAAGACTGGCAAATGATACTAATCTAGTTCATGTAGGGAGCCCATTTCTTTGATCCCTTTTAAAATATTTAAATGTCTAGGTCCTAGACGTAGGATGTCTTAGACTCTAGGATGTTCTTGGTAAGCCTGAAGTTGTCCGAGGTTAAAAAAATTGGTTAGAATCACCTGACAGAAAGATTTCTCAATGCTATTAGAAGTGGAAGGTTTTGTTTGTGTATTGTGTAAAGACAAATACTACAGTTGCTTATTACAGACACTATCAAGTTACGATTTTGGACTAGCGATCACAAGATTTCAAAAAGATGACCTGAAAAAGAAAATCAGACATCCTAGTAGGGTTTGGAACTATTAGGGTTACATTACTATCTTGTCAGAAAATGACTTCATACTTGGGATATCAGAAGCAAGTCTGAATGAAGTATTTTGAAGAATGATATTTATTGTACTATCTGTCTTACTGTGTTGTTGGTGAATTTAGCTGAGGAACTTGAACCCAACTGCAATACATTTGTTGGAGCTTATGGAATATAACAAGTTTTAAAATACCTGATGTTGCTAGTCACCAACAGAGGTTTTCTTATAGGGTGTAGGACGCAGGGCCTGGGACGATTGTGTCAGAGTGGCTACAGGAAACTGAACGGCCTGACGGGCATTGCAGGTCTAGGCAGGCAGGCGATCCGGCTAATCAGATTAGTTGATTGAGTCTTATTGACTACTATGCATGGCGTCTGTACCCTTATGATGTGGGAGAGGATACTGACTAGAATGATCTAGAGCCAAGGGCTTTTGCCTTGTTAGGCAGCACTGTCGCCGTTACCCGAGATATAGACATATAATTCAGCAGAAGTATGTGGTTCTTGTTCAATACATTGCCATGTTGTGTTGTTACCATATTCGTCATCTCACCGAAAGAGCATGCGAACCAAAAAACACGTTATGTGTCAACTAATTGTATGTTATGCATCGCACATATTTTTCAATCCTCACGTTCATCAATTCCATTTGTCCACAGAGGCAAGTAGTGGCTGGTCATCATCTTCTTCATCAGGCGCGGTATACAGATTGCGAGCTCGAAGACAGTTGCCAGTGTCATACCGCTCGCAAGAGTACGATAGGCTCATTAGTTCAGCTATCAAGGTAGGCTATATCACACTCAATTGGCAAATACAACGAGTCGTTTTCAAATTGCCTCCCCCTCCTAACTCCCCCCACTCAGTACTAAAACGGACGTGCACATTCGTGAGTAACAAGAACATTGAAAGTAACTTATATTCGTTTTCATGAGTCTTTTCGTGCGTATAATACATTTCTAATATTTTTTTCTATTATTGCATGAGACATGAATGTTTTAGACGTAGAAAATGTTAAAAAAAAATACACTTCTCTTCACTCTTGCGAAGATTGCGGTAGGTTCTCCTCAATGATCAATGATCTCGAGCTCTCGCATCTGTACCCTATAATGATCTTGTTACCGCTCCTCTTCTTTTTTTATCATGCTGCTCCTCCACTTGGGATTATGTTGAGTATAACGTATTATGGTAGAAGTCCGATAATGATTCATCACAGGTGCAGTAATATCTTTATGCGAAAATTCCAACATGAAATATAAATAAATGTGTTTGTCATCGACAAGCTAAGAAGAAGAAGAACATGAAATATCATAGCTATATCAACTAACCTCACATATGTAAATATTTTAGAACATAATTTTTTTATCTTATATTTTTTAATTGTAACATTTTTATTGTATTATTTGCAGGAGGAATATGTTGAGCCAACAACCAGCGCAGGAAACCAGGGTCGGGGGAAAGACATATCGACTATCATAGAAGCGGCCGAGGAGGAGAAACTGAAGGCGGAGCGAGAAGCTATTGAACAGGTGAAGTGGAAAAGTTTACTAGTATTCCTAAATTTATTGATAGAGAAACCTATCCTCTGTGATCTGTATATGTATTTGTGAAATAGGCTCAATGGTGTATTTCTTTTTAACTTGTTTCATACAAGTGTTGTAAAAATTAAGTTACTTTATTATAATTAAACAAATTGAGGCCTCTGCTATGCCTAGTTTGAATTTGCATTCAAATTCCTAGTAGCTGTGTTTTACCAATTGTCCCGAAGTACTGATCACGAAGTATAATCAAGCAGAGCGGTCTTAAAGAGTAACTTGGTTTAGAAACATATCCCATTATTTTTTTAATTAATTTTGAATTGTTGTACAAGTTTACAGATTATTAAATAAAACAGGTAAAACTACGTAAAATAACACAAATAAAAAAAAATACTGTCACGTAAAAATAAAAAAAAATCATATTGTTTATGTCATTCTTAGTATGTCTTTTACCGCCGTAGAACAAGTTAAATGTAATTTATGTGTATAATGTGTAATTCTTATGTACTCGTGTGTATAGGGTAAACAGGTGGACGTGAAGAAGTCCAAAAAGAAGCAACGCCGGAAACCGCGCAAACTGAACTCGCTCGACGTGCCCTCGGAGGACGACGACGAGACCGATGAAGATTTCAAGGATACCGGGTAAAAATACCTCATATTCTATTACATTAAACCCCACACGTCGACGAAATTAACATGAAGCTGGTGTAGTAGAAATTTTACTTATGATTGTTACTGAATCTAGGCGCAGCACGACAAATCTAAAAGTTTATTTGGCACTCCGTGCTGTGTCTATCCCGCATGGGGCCTGTGTGAATGCATACACGTTTAATTTAGAATGTATACAATAATTTCTCGTTAATCTACTTCAGCTTGGAGTCGACTTCGGAGGATATCTCATCGTCAGCTGAAAGGGACGATTCGACAGATTCCCGCTCTTCGGATTCCTTGCCCATCCGACGGACTTGCAGGCCGGAGAAGAAGGGCAAAGGTTGGTAATTGATTGATTTGATATAGGTAACTGTTGCCATGAGTGTTCAATCACGAGTTCTCTGTTCTGACTGACTGACTGTTCTCTTGGTACAGGACATGTCTGTGGTTTTCTTTTTGGTTATAAGAGGTATATGTATTTCTATTCGATAAAATTCGTGAAAAATCATTTCACCTCGGATCTATTCACTTATGTTAAATGTAACATACATTTCAGATCGTCCGAAATTTGCGGAATCTTCGCCAGAGGTAAAAAAGAAGAAAAAAGTGTTCCAGGACAGCTCAAGCGAGTCCGCCGGCACGATGGAGTGGTCTAAACAGTGAGTGTCATTCATGTTTTCAACTTTGACCTCTTACCTGGCCTTAAAAAAAGGATGTGTAATTATAATGCGTCTTAATGTTGAGAAGGTACATAGTTTGCTTAGATATTTTCTAAAAACAATTATTATTCAGTGTGACAGTTAAAACCAAAGAGAGCCATGATACTTATTATGTTACATGAAACGATTCATCTTTAATATATTGTGTTCAGGTGACCATTACATTTTTATAATGATACATGAACGTTGCGGTGATGTCCGGAAGCAGGAAGTCGTCGAAGAGCAGCGGCAAGTCGTCGAAGGCGCGGCGCAAGCACCGGCGCGGCGAGCGGCGCGGGGAGCGGCGCGGCGAGCGGCGCGGCGAGCGGCGCGGCGGGCTGACGCAGTACGACGCGCTGGGCAACGTGGTGCGCGCGCGCGTCACCTACGGCGCGCTCAGCGACGACGGCCTCAACGACTGGTCGCCCAAGCACCGCACGCGCCAGCGCAAGATCAACTACACCGAGATGCCCAACACCGAGTCCGAGGACGTCAGTTCGCTTACTCTGTTACCTCGCTGTCTTTTAAGGAATTATTGCAACATGTAACAAAAGAGATCTACAAAAGTATTGCATAATAATAGTTCATTGATACCAGAGGTCCTTTAAGCTATTCATAAACATGCAACAGAGAATTAGCCAATAAACTTCATCTCCTCGAATGCAGCCTGTCGAAGTACATTCCTGGTCTTCTGCAGTTGCGAATAGCTATTATAGTAGTTTGTTATTCGTCACTGATCTACACTCATAGCCAATCTTTCAGTCCTACTGAAGGCCAGACGCAACATTTCCGTTTTGAACCACTAAATAAGAATACATGCCTTTTGTATATGTTTACTTCAATCTTGTAACCCTAAAGTAATATAATTTACTAACTCACCGATAGTTTGTTGTAAACATTTGGTACACAGGATTCATGATTTAAATTAGATCTTTAGAACTAGAATGGGGTATTTTCAAAGACTATGTGTTCTCAGAAGGATATTCACAAATTTAGAGCATCATGCAGACTCTCAAGTACTGTAAATATGTCCCTACATGAATCTGTACACATTTAGTGTGTATATTTTCAGGAAATGCATAAATCCAGCGGCAAGCACATGCCGGATAGTTCGGACGAGTTTAAAATCGACACAGAAGACAGCTCGGACTGGGACTCGGACCGCGCCAAGCGGCGCCGCGCCGAGCTCGAGGAGACCGAGAGCGAGGAGAAGAAGAAGGCGCTCTCCGACCTCGTCACCAAGACCGCCGTCGTGCCGCTCGAGAAGTTGCCCGAGGATGTCACCAAGGCCAAAACCGAGGAGTTGCAGGCTCACCTTAGTGAGTTGTTGTCAAGATGATTTTATTTAAATATCCCACTGCACCCATTGAGCAGTAATTGTTATTGATTTTAAATTCAGCCACCAGCTCTGGAAGTCCTGGATGCAAATCCACGCCCATACAGAAGTATGGGCGCACATTTTATATAGAAGTATAAAATGTGCGTTTTAAGATTTAATATGACACGCTGTAACAGTGACCGAAAACATTGTGAGTAATCCAGCACACTTTAAAGATCTTGATAATATTCTTTAAAGCTTTTAGTTTGTTAATCTGAACTTGACCAGTGTGGCAGACTATGGTTTTAAGTCTTTCCATTTTGAAAGCAGACCTGTGGTCCAGCAGTAGAATGATGGAGTATTGATTATAATGATTACTGCATCTTTTAGTATACAGCAACGAGATAGTGAAATATATTTTACTTTTGTGTAATGCAAGAAAATATAAGATATTTCCGTGTTTGTCATAATTATTTTTTTTATATATAGACGCTCAAGCAAATATGGCTACCCCGAGGCCACCTCGTGGGCGCGGCAGCAGGGGAGGTCGTGGGAGCAGGTGAGAATACCTTTGGAGCAAATACATTTAATAAAAATTTGTTCTAATCTGTGTTGTTAGTAAAGTAATTATATTTTTGTCTCTCAATCATGTTTTTGCAAGTGTGGAAACTGGAAAAGAGCTTTAAGTAATAATTGATTTTATTTATGTAGGTAAAATTCATAAATGAATTCAGTAAATACTTATTGCTGATAAGATAATAATCATGCCATTAGGTACCAGAGGATCACATTGTTTCGGAAAGGTTCGTTAACTTCGTTCAAATTTTCCATGTCATAACGTCTGAGCGAAATTGTCGAAAAATGTTGGAATAATAGAGATATATGGTATAACTGAGACACTTGCGAGCAGCGTAGCAAGTAAGTTCTTAGTGGCTGCCACCGCTATATAACTATAGGCCTTACAATATACATATATGTATGTGCAACAGAGGGCCGCGCGGCGCACGCGGCGGGCGCGGCGGCGCGGCTGGCGACGACGTGCTCGCCAAGCTGGTCGGCGTCAAGATCAAAGGTACTATGGTTTTCGTCCTAGTATCATATATTGCAGGGCCATATTTACCTACCAGCCTGTTCAAATTTAACCCGCGCTATTGTTCAAGTGTCTGGTATCATTAATCTTGGTCTCATACCTGCAAAGAAATATTATTTATCTACCCCTACTCTTGGATAACGCCTTTTCCAGTAATATTTCTGCCAATATACTTTATACTTTTGTACAGATTTACTGCTAGATAATTAACTTGTTTATAAATATGTATGGACACAGAAATCTATATTCATAAACAAATGAATAAAAAAAATTGTATTATCTAGTATAGAATGTGAAACTGAAACTGTTGTTAAATGATAAAAAAATAATTATAATCAATTATAATTTTAATATCCATATTATTCGTTTCGAATTTACAGAACTTAGACCAGAAGGTACATCAGGGCCAGGACGACCAAACCAAGTAAGTTATTCTTCATATTCACATATGTACATTAACTTTAAATCAAACTAGGAACTGAAAAGGATAATAGAGAGAGAAAAAAATTACTAGTAAAGTCTTTCATAAATTTCTGATACCAATATGTCTAACTACAATACTTGTTTGGATTCAGGCGGAACGTGAAAAGAAGCGCCAGGAGCGGGAAGCGAAACAAGCAGAAAAGGAAGCGCGTAAATTGGAGAGACTTCAGAAAAAAGAAGAGAAGGAAAAAATGAAGGAGCAGAAAGCGAAGGAACGTGAGGAAAAGAGATTAGCCCGACTCGCCATGCAGGAGAGCAAACGCATTAAGAAGGAGAAAGACATGGGAATGGGCGGTCCAGGGGGAATAGGCGGTGCAGGGTTTAATATGCCTGTTCGGCCATTACCTCCAGAGAGACTTGGCTATGGGTCCCCTGGGATAAGGCATCCAGGAGACTTCCAAGAACAACGGTTTCCTGCTACACCGAGATTGCAGGTACTTATCTACACAGCTTGTATTAGAAAAATCCATTATATAACATAACGTTTATAAAATATTTATTCAAAATAGGCTTTTATTAATTTATATTTCAAATTAAATTACCAGTGTGTACATCTTTCACTGATTTTGTCATATACATAAATCGAAATTACATAATTTTTTAATGTGTAACTTATCAATTATGCAAAAAAATCCTAGGTCCGTGCAGAGTTACGCGGTATTGCTTCAGCTGAAGACCGGATTCCGCTCACTCATCGCCCCGACCAACCGCC
>DWME01001938.1:0-22594 GCA_018244795.1 Parelbella ahira ahira
CACTAGAGCCAGCTAACATAACAGGAAACCTGTAACGCTTAGATCTTGAGTAACAGGAGATCTCATTTTTCTTTTTATAAACAAATATGACACATGAGACGGAATAAGAACGGAAGTTGTAGAATATGAAATGACAAATTCAAACGATGTAGAATGTAATTCGTAATGACTTGAACGTTAGAAAAACATATTTTAAAACATTGTGTATATCTTTTAATTATAACCTAGTTTGGAATAAGAATATTTAAATCAATAATTGTATTCAATTGGAAGTAGGAAGAGACCAATAACAATTAATGTTCTAAAGCTTTTAAGTCAATATTTTGGGAATCTGATAGCGCGGAAAATGACGCTAAATTATGTATTAATAGCCAAATGGGATGCGACCTACATACTGGAACTTAACTACGTCGAACATTTAACAATAAAATAACAACCAATCGCATACACCGCGATTCGATTAGAGAGCTCCGAATATTTGACACAGCGAAGAATTGTAATGGATCTTGAACTGTGTTCCAAAGAACATTCAAATAACATTATACTACATATTAGATCGCAAATAAAATTGCAATAAAGCGATTAAAGCGCTGTAGTGCTAACGAAATAAAAACACTACAGCAGTAAAACTTTTAAACTAACACAAGGACAGCTGTTAGCAATTTATTATAATAATATCAAGGGTCACACATCAATAACTTCTGTATTTTTAAATACATTTGCTAACGGCATTTTAATAATCAATTGAAAATTGCTGCTAATCAGACGAGTTCATTTACAAAAATTCTTCATATATTTATGGAACACTTCATTATTATAATCATCCTTATGTTATCATCATGATCGTTGTCATTAATATCATCGTCATCGACTCTTTCCTCGTTCCACCGTTGAACATGGGTCTCCTCTCAGAATGAAACTGACCATGATTAATTATGGTTCACACAATTTGACAATGAACAAACTTGAGTATTTAGCACATTCAACAATCAGTTAAGGAATGTGTCTCAGACCTCTGTCTCGGCCTGTGCCAGGAACGCTTATGAGGTCAAACGGTGCAAAGCTTACATGTCACTTCTATTTAATCCTTTTTCTATGACATTTAGTTACAAAACGCAATCACCCAGACGATGCCAAGTCGTAAACGTTAGTACGTTCACGACTCGAGTCTTTCATACATACATTATTACAGGCTAAATCAATTGAGATCGTACTTTTCATCAAACTAGAGCATATATATAAAATTAACGGATTTATTAGATAATAAATAATTCACTAATTACGGTTATATAAAGGGCAAAGCAGTAAACATTAAACTGAGCGTTCGTTAATATATTCCGGCATCTAATTCTCTATGAAACACACGCCTCATTAATACTTAAGTCTTCGCGCCCGAATGAGCTGCCACCTACACAGTTGTGATAACCTACTGTTGTTGTTGATATAATGAATTCGTGTTGCATATCTACATTTATATGAACAGCGGGCCACACAAGCAAACTAAACGATGCTTCGTTATAAACTAAAAGCTATAAATAAAACAACAGTTGTAGCATACTAGCTCGAATACTGTTCTTTCTATTCTTCATTTCTTTTGCTAACTAACCGTGTGGACGTAATACCTTAGTTGTCTGTGCAACACTCTACTAAAGAGATATGTTGTTTCGTACTTCTGCATCATAATCAATCTTCCTATCGTTCCACAGTTGGGTATTGCGGTAATACTGAGGGTATTAGAGTCTCATTTGATATTCATTTAGTTTTTACGCTTGAAAATACATAAATTAAAAAGTTTAATTTTATCATAATTTGGACATTACATAACTGGCCAGTCATAAATTAACCACCGACAAAAAGGCTTATACATGTTACTGCCATAGAGTCAAAAAACAGTGAATTAGTATTCAATCCCGTGGGCGGCAAAGGGGACGCTCGAGAACATGTAATAAGGAACATATTTATGTGTAAATTTTCACTTTCATTCTCTCTCAACGATACAAAATGATGTACTCTTCTCTGGACGAAGAAATAACTTGAAGACGCAGTATTTCAATCAGTACTAGAATAACTCTCATTTTCTCTCGCTATCACATGTGTCTGAAAATGGAAAACTGTGGTATATCTCGAAGTGAAACTGTGTATGCCCAGTCAGACAGCATACTGCAACTCAAACTGTCTACATAACGTCAAATGGATCTCTAAAAGCATGAAAAAAACTAAGGAAAACAGTACATTGTTATCCGTGGTTTTCAGGACTTTGTAATGCTTTTTTTCCTACTTATTTTAAAACAGTATGCAAATATTTTTGTAACGTAAAATTCGAGAGAAAAACATTCAGTTTGCTGAATACAAAATAAGAAATTCTTAGATAAACAAAGTCCATTTACTACGAAGACAAAATAGTGTTAAAAATAACTTCGTTCAATGTACTATGCAATGAGTTGTGGCCCGTTTTCCTAACAATTGTACGAAATATAAAAATTTTAACCTCTTCAAACTTTTTGTTCGCGGAGCGAAATAAGAACGACTGAATGCTCGTATCTATGTATATCAGTTAGTCTTATTCTGTTTCAAAGAAATTGTCCTAACACTAACTGGTTAGCACTGACAATACTCTTTTTATACATTCTGAATAATGAAATGAGGGGGCAGAACATTTTGAAAATCTTAAGGGTTGATATTTTGAACAAAATTTCTTTCCCAGTTTATAATATTATGAAGTAGTAAACTACTTATAAATTAGTTATTTCCATAGCAAGTACGTTACAGAAAGATATTAGTTAGTTTAGTTCACTGTCCAGATACTATTTACACACCTAACTCAGTAATCGGTTCACGAAAAGATAAGTTTTTTTTAATTAAAATACAAGTTGTTAATAGAATTATAATACCTAGGAATTATTTAAATGTAACCTAAAAGAAAAGATACCCAACTCATTAAAAACAAAGACTATATAAAAAACCAAAGTGATTTCTTGCTCCAGTAGAAGCAACCAGAACGAGATGAAGGAGGGAATATTTCGAAAATCCGTACTAAAACCCGCTGACAACGTTGTTACATTTTTATAATATTGGAGATTAAATCGGACTACAGTTTGTACTTTAACTGCACTTTTTCTTTTCAGCGAGAAGCTTTAAAGCTACAGCAATCTTGCAAGCGACAAAAAAACTGACTCGAACAGGCCTTGAATGTGGAGCCGAGAGTAATCTTCTTAGCAGCACTACCCGCGTTGCTTATATCTGTACTACTTGCAATATTATTTAAGGACTTTATTAAACGTATTTGACTGCCTCGTTGGTCGAGTGGTTGCAAGCGCGACTAGTGAGCGAGAAGTCCTAGGTTCGATCCTCGGATCGGCTACTATTGTGTTTTCGTGGTTTGGTGTCGAGCAATAGGCTCACACCATACCGTAAATATAACTGGTAAAACGTGGGAGTGTGCTATAGTCCTCTGCCTAATCTTTTGCGGAGATACATGTATAATATATATAAAATCGATTCTTATAACACCTCTCTTTCATAATCGGAAAAATGTATAACACCCCTCGCTTTCAACGGGAATAAATAAATAAAACTAAAACTAACACAATGTACAGAAAAAGTCACCTTTTTAGAAAAAAATATGCTTCATCAAATGTAACTAACTAAAGTGGCTAATTCTTCATTTGTAAGCTCGTGAATTGTTAACAAGTGGCCAGTGTTGTTATCATTAACTCTAACAAGTAATTCAGTTAGTTGGTCGCCTTCTTTGTTACACGAGCTAGTCTGTCCCACTATATCTCTCGGAAAACGCTCCTAGTGAAATAAACGTTCTAGTACATAATTCGCATAAGTCAAAAAATAATTTTTAATGTAATTATATGGCCTTGTAAGTTTGCTAACTTAATGTACATGACTAGTCTTTTATTTATTATTAAATTTAATTGGGTCAAAACAATTGTTTTCCATTTGGATTAAAATCTGCTACAGCAACGCTACAACTAGAACAAAATAGAAGTCACATCCATTTTCATAACCTTTAACGATACTATGAAATAATATTAATGATCGACACCTGTATGTATATAATATTAAACTTGGCTGGCATACCTGTTGTTGATATTAAATTCGTGTCGTATGCAGTATGACAATGAGTCCCATAACGGTATTTCGGCAATATATTAGCCATGTACCTAAGCCAGTAGAGTAAACGTTGTTAATAAGCCAGGACGTGGGATATATTGCTATGCACGCTTCGAGCGAACCACCGGTATCTTTTCAGTTGCAAATTGTATACACGACCCCCGTACAGTAATTTGCAAGGTTCTACAATTAAACAATAAAAAAGAAATTTAATTAAAGAAAAGAAATTACTGAGGCAAATAAGTAATAACATAGTCGTTTAGTAATTGACTACCCATCTGGTGTTAGATTCGTCGACTTACAGTGATATACTTTTTATCCTCCAAATAATATTTAAACATTATCTTGGCCCTTTTCTTCTCTTAGAGGTTACGTTTTAAGGTCCCTGGATGCTACACCCTTAAAATAAGGTATATATTTAAAAAAAAATAACTAAGGTATTAACAAAAACGTCAAAAATGATTACGGAGTAAAGTTTTTTAAAATTGAAATCGAAACTTTTTAGTTAGGTACCAGGTTTTTCATATTTTTCATTGTAATAGCCCAGACGAAATAGGTAAGAGCACATAAAACGCAACGTAAACGTTACACAAAAATAACGTAATAAAATACATACTACACATTAAATGTAATTAAAAACTAACAAGCTTCTAAATTGTTTCAGTCCTCGGAAACCTGCATCCGCGGCTCTGCATAAAAATGCTCTCAAAGTGTCATTTTATTCTCTTAGCCACTTAGATTACAAGACAAAGGTTAAAAACTACTCCGAGGGAAAACCACAGAGAAAAAGACTGCAGATTTTCAGTTAAGCGAACATGCTTCTTAGAAAATGTTTTATGCTTTTAAATTTTAAAAAGCGCTTCATAATTAAAATATTATATGCGTTTGGAATACCACGATAGACTCTTGACATGATACATTATTTTAAACTACCTACAAATATTGTAGCGATCAACGATATTTTTAGGGTATAAATGCAATTTTGCGTCTAGACAATTTAAAGTAAATTAAACATTCTGAGCTAATTGCAGAAATATACAATTTAATACAAATGCAGTATTAGTTTCATGTTTGTGTAACGTAAATATTGTAATAATGTGCCTGACTTTAAATCTAACAGGATCACGCGTTTTAATTATTTATATATTCATACAGATTCATAGAAAGATTGTAAATGTACAAAATTTTTCTGTCGAATTACTATACTTTTAAAACACGTGTCAGCTCGTAGCTCAATGTAAGTGAGGAAGCCAAATAGTACGAAATTAGTTGTCGAGTGCTGCGTCTGCTGGAGACAGCTCATCCAAGAACAATTCGCACGAAATCAACTTGCGCCGTACTCCTTAGCGTCTGGAATATATTTCTTTTGTTTTTCCATTAGTACAATGTAGCAGATTTTAGAACAGAATGTAGCTAATCTAGAAATGCAGTAATGTAGTAATCTAGAAATGCAGTAATCTAGAAATGCAGCAAAATCTAGTAATGCAGAAACAGAAATGAATTATTAAGTATTTCATATCCCCATCAACCCTTTTATTGTTCTACTATTGGATACGTGTCTCTTGTCCGAATGAGAAGGGTTAATGCCACAGTTTGTCGCGCTATCCAAGTGCGGTGCAGGTATTTTATACATGTAGTTTCATATACCGGGATTAACTGCTAAATATCTCGGTCGGTGTTCGCTCAAGATGGTGTCATTTTGGGGCTTTTGGTGCTTGCAAATATTTTTTTCGATGAGAATAATCTATAAAAATATGGAATACTTAGCACTTGTCGCAATACTATAGGCAATGAAAGGAATGGAAAAATTTGGAATAGTACAGTAGTAGTAGTTTATGAATACCGTTTACTAGCCCATCGAGGAACAATTGTCACGAAATCAACTCTCTCAATATCGGTTGCAACTTAAATATTTCCTTTAAAATTTTCTCGATAAATTCACATGATATAAACTGTATACAGTACAGTCAACCCAACAGTCATTAATCTAAGATTTTTAAATTGAACCTTTATATTATCAAAGTGATATTAGAAAGTTGGAGTCTCGATCAGTGCCCTGTGTATGGCAATAGGCTCACCACCTATTCCATGGGATTTAAACGTAACTGGTGAAACGTGGGGATGTAGTACCTACATCCCTCTGCCTACCCCTTCGGGGATAACAAGCGTAATGTTACGTGAGTGATATTACATAGATCTGTGCGGCAGCAACAACGCAAAGCATGTTACATCGCAAACGAAATATGTATGTACGTACAACGATGTTAATTAACATCTACCACCATCAAAAGATCTTAATAATTGGTTTTGTTTAAATTTGCTCAAGAGAGAACGCTTTGTATCCCAATTTCAATTGCATTCAGTTTACTGCAATGCAACAAAAATAAACGTACTTTAAATTGCAATTTCTTAAACCAATTGCAACTGATGAAGACAGCTCGTCTACGAATCGGACCGACTCTACACAAATTTAACAGCGATTCGTTGCAAAGTTCAGCTATTTTTAACTGTTTTAACCGTTCGCGAAAACAAAATAACGCTTTAAAATGTAGTAGTTTCTTAAATCGCTAGGTATTACTTCTCCGAGTGTGCGGCTGGTGGAGACAGCTCGTCTGGAGAACAAATCATCAAGCGTTAGAACGAATCAGGACTTTGTTTACTGCGAACAACTGCATTTAACTTTTCAAATATCAGAAGAAAAAGGTTCTTAAAATGTTTGCATAATAGAGTTGAACATATTTTCATAGAGACCTTTGAATGGATAAAATTTTAATTGATTTAGAAATCGAAAATAACAGATTTCTTAATTAGTCCTGTGTTTTTGGAAAAAAAAAATATGTTAAAGCTAATGGCTTACATTACAACCAAGATATTAATCAATTTTGATGTATGGAATCGAGTTTTAGGTAAAGGTAAAAATTGTCCTTTGTTTTATGAAGCACCTGAGAGAATTAGCAACGTATTAAGGTACATGCACAAATCCCAGCTTTCAACGCGAAACACCTAATTCGATCCAAGCAAATATTACAAGAGAGAACCCGAAAAAGTTTATCAATTAAAATGTTTTAACCGAATACCGAGTGAAAAATAAAAATGTAACATTCCGAGGGTCGGATCCCGCACACCTACAACGAAATTACCGCGCAAATTACATTTTTAACACCGAAACCCGACAATGCAAACTGTCCGAAAGAATGTTGTTGTGAAAAGTTGAGTATCCGAAAGTTAAATGGAAAAGTTCGGTATTCAAATTGACAATCTCGACAAGAGCGGGCTTGTCCAACCCTCCGACGAAATGAGATTAAAAAATCGGTTCCCAACTGCAAAATAAATTAGTGACGATCGAGTGGAAGGCAAACGGTCTACAGCAGTCTGAACTCCGCCCGTTTTATTTTTGCCTAGACAACCCAACCGATTTGTTAACTGTTTTAAAATTTTTACTTTTTATTTAAACATCCGATGCTTTAGCCAAGCCAATATATTAGTATTAGTGAATAAGTTGTAATTATGTTATTAGTAGCTAGTATAAAAGTTCATGGATGAATAAAAATTATTGTATATGTGTACCTATAATTGAAATAAGGTTTTACTATTAAGGTGCTGTTTATTAACACACTTTCATAAAAGTCTATCCATCCAACTGAACATCAAATCTGTAAGGCAGTATAAAAAAGACCACAATATCAGAAGGACTGGCAGATATATGTAGACAACATACATAATATAAAGAATAGGACAGCAAGCAAGTTTTCAATTTACTTCCAAAATCGCAGCTGAACTTTAAAGAAACCTATTTTTACCCAGCAATAAATACTTTTCAACAATACTTGGAAACAAAACAGAAGGGAAACAATTCCTATTTTTAGTTCCGAAGTTGCGCCCAAACAGCGCTTATACACTCGGTAAAAGTGTTTGCTTAAGGGATTTTTATGCAAACATATAACAAAAGTATCTTTATTCTCACGAAAGTAATAAGAAAGGATTTAGATGAGACTATTTGCGACCCAAAAAAGGTGTCTCATAGCGCCCTAATTGAATATTATTTCATATTAACACTATTGGTGATGTGTTTGGTATCAACAAACCCATATATTGTACATATTATATACTTTGTATGTTATACACTAACAATGTTACACATTCTCGGGATGTTGGTACCGTTATCCATAATTAAAAACAAACAAATAATTTTCTGTATCATGGATATTTTAATAAAGCTTTTTAATACTTGTTACATTCAGAAAAGAGATGGTCGGGACACCTTCCACCATGCAACGGACCGATTTCGTTGGGAGATTATACCATTGACCGTCTAAGGAGTCACGGTTCTCAGCAAACGGGGAAAGACTAAGAGACAAATATAGATAAAAACTTACATAAGTAAATTTACATAGGTATACAGATTCCCAGGCACACAAAATACAAATTGCCCACGAGTGTGCACAACCTACGAATATATAATTTTTAATATCATTTATGAACAAATAACTACATAAACATATGTAACATACATTGAAAACAGAACAAAGGACGTTGCGTAGGATACACGCAATAAGGCAAAACTGTATAACCGTGATGTGTCAGAGTCAAATTAGTTTTTATGCGACACATAAGCACATACGTGTTTTCTTTCTTTTGTCTTTTATTTCAAGAGTACTCTTATAAATGTTTTATTTATTCTAGGTAATAGCGTAATCATTTTCCAGAGCGGCTCCCAAATGACCTGAAGACGGTGCGATATGTTTCTCTCTTTACATTCGCATTTGGAATGTATATAGAAGCGCGAAAATTGCTACGCTTTAATAAATAATTGAATCAAAACGTTCATTCGAGAGATAAAATATCACTTGCATTATTTTTATTATTCTATTGCTATACATATTTGATCAAGTTTCGACTAATCATGATTGCTCGTTGATTGGGTGGTTCTATTGCGATTGTTAAGCAAAAAATTCCGGGATTCGATCACCGGGTCGGAAAAAGTATTATTGGATATTTGTAACTTTAAATGGCCAGTAGTGGTTCGGAGCATGGATTTGCGCCCGGTTTTATAATAATATGTGCATCCCTATATGTCCCATGATATGACATTGACTTACAAAAAATGGAAATCATTGGTATTAACATCGTAACAAAAACAATGAAATGATACTAACATTTCACGTTTAATGTAAAAGAAATATTCGTTTAAAGTAAGAGAGAAGAAATATTACGAATTAACGCGTCGAGACCGGCAGAAGTTAATAAAACTTAAAGTACATTTGCAAGATAGTCGTCACTGTAGCAAAAGTTAAGCTGTTCATAATTATACAATATCACAGTATTTCTTACATCAAAGATAACTCAGAAGACACTTTACTGTGGTATTTGATGAAAGGCGGCGCTCACAACGCTATGCTCGCTCTACGATGGGTCAAACTGAATATTAACTTTGGAATTATTAATTGTACGTTCATTAGTAGCTCCTTTATATTAGTCGAATATGGTATTACAGCACGTTTAAAAAGACAGATGATTCTTTAAAATGGTAGTAAAATGAACGCTTCACGTTTTATCAATTGTGTAGTCTTCAGCCGAGAATTGAACCCGCATCTTTGTCAGATCTACCTTATAATTTTTTCACCATATAGCACGTAAACGATTGCAATTAGGCCAATTAACATAGAAAATAAAATAAGCACTCATATACGTACAATGACACAATTAACATCACGCCTGTATTTCCCCGAAGAGATAAGCTGAGAAATACACAACAAGTGCACTTCCATGTATCAACAGATACGTTACACGCCCCGTCATGTAATAGATAGTGAACTTATTGCTGTACACCGTCACAAATACAGACTCCACGATATTACCAAAAATTTCAATTTGAACAGCTCAATAGTACCCGACTCGGCACCGAACACAGGACCTCTCGATCAGCAATCGTACTCACAATCACACGACCAATGAGGCACTCAGATATGACTACGGTCTAAATCGAACCCAGAGCCCACTGAACAGCCGAATGTAAGTGTAACTAAATTGGGATACATCAACCATACACCATTAGTATTCTTTAAACAAAATGCTACACTATAAAGAATTTAAACACTTCGAGTAGAACAAAATGAACCATATTAAAGGCTAGTGTAAATATGAAACGTATTTATAGTATATCCGATAATGCACACTTTTAGTGGCGGTTTCTCTCTGGATCACTTAACCCGGTAGCGCCATTATGAATATGGTTTGCCGCGGCTTTAGTATTTAATGACTAAGTATCATATACATATTATATTACAAACATTGAATATGTATCTGAACGCTTAAAATGTTTTCATCATTTCAACATTTACATAACATAATCATATTTATGCAGTTATAAGAGATATATAAAGTCGTCTCAAAAAACAGTACAAACTGATTAGAATTATATAACGGTATCAAATGCTTTCAATGCGTAATTCAAATGGTTCATCCATGGATTGTTTTACAAGCAACGTTCGTGTTAATATGTCGTCACGCCAGATTCGTTACAGGGTAGGCGAAGAGAACCGAGTGGCAAATATTTCTGAACTTACAAGACCTGACGTACTTGTTACATATATCAATCTATTCATACACACACGTCTGTTCCAAAGATTACTGTCTCCCCCATCAAACGGTATCTGATCTACTAAGCTGGGTCAGGTATTATTTTGCTGATATTTCACTTAATAATAGTATCTGACCTATTTGGTGCAGAGACGCGAGTTTACATTGTTTATTGCGTATTTCTTCGCTCACAAACACTGTTCCAAGACGGTCAACGTAAGCCCACCTGACACAAACCATGCATCATCCGAACGTCCAGAAATAAACACTCAAAGCCACGGGTATTCGAGGTGGCGAATAATTGGCCATCAATGGTTCACGTTCATAAATAATTTTGATTAATGTTCTGTGCACTATTCTTCTTCAAGGGCTTCTGCAACGAGTGAAGGTCGACTACTTGTATAATATAATAAATGACAGGAATATTGTTGACTAACAGTCATGTAACATATATTGAAACTAATGATTAGGACACGACTAGATATACATACATTGTATACATCACATGGTAGGTATATTACATTCCTCGTTCCGACCTCACGACGATCACCGCGAGCTAGTGAAGACAGGTCTAAAACTAGTCGGATTATCGAACCATTTATGCATATATTAATAATATTACCAGATAATTGATTTTCGTAAAGGTTAATCTGTACCCGTAATAAAATATGACATGTGCTTTTACGAAAAGGGAATTTATAATAAAATCTAACAGTCTTACAAACTGTATAATCTAAAAGCCGAGAATAAAACTTTTTTCTAATTTAATTTTTCTACTAGTGACTCGGAATCTGGATCTGTAACCGGCGTATGCCAATAGGCTCACCACCTATTCCATGGGACGTAAACGTTACTGGTGAAAATTGGGTGCAATACACCCCTCTGCCTACTTCTTCGGGGATTACAGGCGTGTTGTTACATTTTAAAACGCAGGTTGTTCTAAATTTAGGAGCAATAACAATAGAGTAATATAACAATTTTGAATTAAAATATAAGACGGTTCTCATCGGATATTTATCTAAGCTAATATTCCGACGACTTAATCGGTTTCGCACACAAAAACTTGGCTCATCATTTCCTCTTCAGATTTGACTTCGGAAATCCCTTCTTAGTCAACTCTTGCGCCATAAAAAGGTTTGTTTGCGAACCTCCCTAAGCTCAATTAAAGTTTGGTTATTAATAACGAAGATGTAATATGAAACTTTTTTTGCTAATCTCGGTTGAAATCTGATTATGGATGAAAAAGTAAAACTTGAATTTGTATAAAACCCTGTTTTTTAGTCATTATTTATTTTAAATACTGATAACTAGTTAACCACTTAGATGTGATAGAAAACACACGGTAAAATGCCGGTAAACAGTGAGATTAATTTATTTTATAAGTACGAATGGAAATTTATCCTTCTTTAATTCTGTCAACTTCGACACTTATTACAAATTTTTTCGACAAAACTTATCGGCTCACAAGTTCACTAATCACAAGTAGATATACGAGTACATGGAGTTTTGCAAGAAAAGCGCAAAGAAAGCTCTCCTTCAAAGCCGGCAAAGTATTGGCCACTCCTCGAGTGTTGTACGTGTCCATAGGCGACGGTGACCGCTTACCACCAGGTGGCCCGTCTGCCTATTTACTAAGCTAAATATATATAAAAACTAAGCTAAATATATATAACTAATCATTAAATCTGTTACTAACCTGACGTAAAACCAGTATTATATTTCCTTTAATGTACTTCATATCATAAAGCATGTGTAAAATTTAACCGTAACAGTATACAAACGAGTTCATGCATATCTTCACGTTATGTCCCTTACGGGGTAGGCAGTGAGTACAGAGCGCCAAATATCTCTATTCGTACAAATCTACCGTGCTTCCTGCTTCCTGCTTAAACGTAATTTTAATATAAATATTGATATTATTAAACAGTTTAGAAAATGATGTTGGCTATGATATTATTATTAACTGTACATCAACTTTCGGAGATGCGACAAAGGAGAAATCGACGGAAAAACCTATCAAAACTTGGGGAAATTCAATAAAGGTACTTGCGAAGTTTGTTAAAGCAAGTAACGGGAATATTTTTAAGAACAAACCGGTCAAGTACGAATCGACTTCGTATTTACTGTGTTCCGCAAATATTATGTACCTATATAAGATCTTTTTACGATCGCAAATGCGTTATTTGCACTTAAAATTTTATGGATAATTATAAGAATTTACAAAATTCTTTACAACATTAATACTACCTAATAGTCCTAACTCTACAATTCTACCTCTGAAATATTACTAGCAAAGTATTTAACAGAACGAACAAACAGAATTTATTCAATAATTCGCCAATTACACGGAACACTAAAGGGATAACCTTAATATTTTGTGTTGCCAGTAAAATAAAAATGGAAGCAATACTTTGAGCAACAACAGAGTTTGTTCAGCAACTTCGCTCGTTATATTGCTTAGCTACTTAATGTTGCGACACTTTACATGATACGAAAATTAAACTTCCAAAACCCCTAATTTCGTTGTGAGTTCAGTCTGTTTAATTTACTAGGAATCTACGACGACATCATGTTTATTAGCATTGGCATTTAGAGACATTTTAAATGATTATTAGACGTATTAAATATAATAACGTTTTAAACAACACATTTTGTTTCAATTATTCAACATTTCGTTGCAGTTTTGTCGGCGGGGATTTCTATAAGAAATTAGCACTGCCTGGCAGTGATTTTATTTCATGAATCATTACATAGAGAATGAACAGCCAACACTCGTTACTTCAAGTGACTAGATTGATATGACAATCCAACTTTTTTTCAGTTAGCTAACATTAAAACTTCGTAGTTCGGAGGTGTAATACTTACCGTTACACTAAGCGAGAGTACCTACTGAACTTGAATAGATACACGGATGACTCAATAAATTGGTATATCTCTACCCTCTTTTCTATTTTTAATAGCCTATAAGACTAAGCTACAATACATATGTATATATAGCCCCGCATTTAACAGTAGAGGCTTTAAAGAAATATTTAGATACCTAATAAGTGTGATCAAGACTAGACAGATTTCTAGATAATATCCGTTACACCATAATTATAACAGCTTACTATTCGAAAGCAACCAGAGCAGCTGGGACATTTAAGCTCTCCGACGAAAATATTTTCATACCGAAAATTAGTTTTTGCCCAGATGCTAGAATGAAAACACTTTATAAGAACTATTATTTTAGCCTTCCTTCCAAAGTTCTTGTTTATCTAATAAAAAATCTATTAAAGCTTGTCGACTTGCGCTACGTTAGATTAAATCTTGAGCAGGAAATTAAGCTGTAGTAAATACAATCTCACCGTCTTAAACATGTTTTCATATTTCTCTTTATGAAATATATCATTTATTGAATTTATCAGATTGTTGCATGTGAATAATGTAGTGAGCCGTAGCTGAGAGAATAATGAGTTTATGATAAAAAATTTGATCAGTCTAGATATGAAGATGTTTGAAATAAATACAAAGTGATAGATACTAGATGCAGCTGGATTCCAAAGGTCCAGTATCAGGTAGTGTACCCCCGATTACGAGAGAGCTAAGGCCAGCAGATGATTCCTAAAGAATAATGATTGGGAAGTGATGGAATACGTATGTATTGCATAGAACAGTGTCACCACTATACCTAACTGCTACTCAAAACTCTCAGTAAAGCAATCAATATTATAACAATTCGTATTCAGGTCTGGAAGGAGTAACGTTCAGTTGTACTAAGTCAACCATTAAAACTAATAAAAACTTTAAGCTAATAATAATTGAACTAATGTATCCTGACAATAGTATTAACTAATAACATTAACCAATGCTCTCATTAATTAATAACGTTTGAAATCTGGTAACCAATTATTATCACACCACCATAACAGTACCCTTAGGGACGGTGGCGAGCACCTGATGCTTAATATAACTATCGTAGCACATATGCCGTGCTTGTTGCAACTAATAACACATTTAAATAAAGATAATTGTATGTTTTAATACTCCTATCAGCAGGCCAACTGGACCAACTACCGCTAACGTTCCTGAGCCTACAGATTCCTACAAGATTGGTTGGAGATATGAATTCTGCGAGCACGTTTGATACTTATTCTCCACTGCTACTTATTCTCTTATATAAAAATAATCTATCTGTAAGGAGAAACGTTGGCGCGTTAAGACATGAATCGCCTGTTCGTAAACGATTTATAATTTACTGGTCACTAAAAGCTATATAATTTGTTGGTTTAGACTTCAGTTTCTACTCTTGGTGTCTGTATTGATATTAAGTCGCGGTTGTCTATAATTGGGAAGACTCTTTTTTTCTAAATGTACATAATAAAAAGTTTCTATTGTATCCGTTCGCAGTACACAGATAGTAGGAAATCATTGTATGGGCGAAGGTATGCTTTAAAATCCTGAACGATAATGCTCTGCAAAGAGAATCTTATAATCAGCATAGTAAATATCAATTTCAGTAAATACCATCATCCAACAGTGGCACTGTAAAGGTGCATAATGTTGACTTTGGTCCGCAGCTCATTATAAAAAGGTAAACTTTAACAATGCCTTAGCTGAAGCTAAATGGCTACGCCGCAGGTACGCGGTTTCTGGCGTGAAGATGTAATAACAATGAAGCTTTAGCAATAAATCACGTAATAATCGATAAAGTAGTATCGCTTTACGCTTTTTAAATACCAATAGCACTAACCTATGCCATGGTTCTGGAAATTATATTTCAAATATTAATAATTATATCGTTGCAAAGCTTCAGTGATCTAATATAAATGTGATTTATTACTACAATAATGTGTGTACGTACTATCAATATATAACCAAATTATGTCGTTGTTAGGGCACTTTCAGATTAACGAAGTTTAAAATGAACATAAATCGTACTAATAATACCACGGTCTGAAAGCGTCCTTACAATCACATCTGTACTTTCAGACTACGCAACTACTTGTTCTATCTACTGAAATTGCTAATTAATCGTATAAAAATTGTTTACTCACGCTGAAGATGTGCCGTTTAGCATAACACAGCTGATGATACCTGAAATAGAATAACGTAATAACATTATTATAAGTTGTAATTGATTTTTTCTTATGTACTAGATAAAGCTAGATTTGTTTTTAAGTTTTGTGAGTACACGGTTTTCGAGATAGCCTTATTAGTTATGGTCCTGTTCGATGTTCTTCTTTATCCACTCCTGCCGGTTGTTCCGAGGTTGCAGTGAAATCTGACCCTGACTATTAAACTAGTAGGGCTATCCTGAAAACACGCGTGAGTTAACCTGACCTGTCTATTTCCCTTAGAGGCAACTAGAACCTAAAGATATCCGCCAAACAGAGTCCTGACAGCCATTTTCTCCTGTTCATTTACTTACTTTAAAAAATCAACTAATACTGATCACTGCATTACATTCAAAACAAATCGTACAATTGCATCAATAGAAAAACTTATTAAATTCAAAAAGTCTTAACAAAACGCGCCTGCAGTGCCGGATAACAGTTTAATGTTTGAAAAGATAGTTTTCTCAATACAAACAATCGACCAAACTCGTGCAAACAGACCGCGGAGCTGCAGTTTCGTCAATATTAGAAGAACAAACAGTGGACGGGACGTGAAGTCTTTTTAAACTCAGCCACGAAGCAAAGCTGACTATTTTATCAGGTATAGAGTTACTCGTAAAGTTACAAGGGTTTTCTGTTATTTTACCAATTTTTTTATGCTTAAAAGATCTTACCGCCTATTCCATGGTATTTATAAAATAAAGGTAAAACATGGGAGTACTATATTCACATGCGTTTATTCCCCTGTAGAAGATTCCCCTCATAATTTAGTATAAGAAAATAAATTAATAACAAGTAAGACAAATCATTCAAACATACTTCACAAAGAATTATTCATGTTTTTTATGACAATAGATTCAATTATGCAGATTGTACAATTATTCTAATACTATTTGAAGGGTGTAATTTTCTATATGACGTATGTGTACTATGACATCTTTAAAACCCAGGGACACAAACGCGTACACGATTATCTTTCATTATGTACAATCTCAGTTATATTTCTCAAAGCAATAAATATTGCACTTATATAATAAAAAGCAAACACGTTTTACGTAACGACTAGATATATTATTATTAATAATTTCAAATTGTATTGAACATGAAATACTAATAAAACAGATTTCAACAGATTTAGATTTTAAACAAACGGTCAAATTTCCTATATTCTTTATTATTAGCATTCACTGCTTCACAAGTAGTAAACATTTGGCCGATGACCTTTTAACTCTAAACGACCTCACAGCTGCCGAAGGCTCGGATACTTGAAGGCACTTTAAGCCTAACAGCCATGACTGAAGCCCATCTAAAATTCATTCATTTTGACCTCACGAGCACTAACACTTGTGAACAACACGAAATATGAAAACATAAAATCTACCGTAATGTTTACATTTGCAGACAACTGATTTTGTTTTTTGTATGATGACGTGGAAAGGGTGATTTACTATACCAATGCATAGGTAATCATAACTATTTACTAAACTAACTGCAGTAATAGGTCTTATCGTCGCTAAACTCTATCAGATGACCATGTCATCTGCTAGATGCTAGACATAGCTCTTTGAAAAGAACGTGTTATAACGTCTTAAACAGAAAGTTATTTAAACTGAGTTATTTTTTGACTGTAACAACTAAAACGAAAGTGATGACAACCACTAACTGCTCCCACGCGTACTTTGAAGAAGTGGTGAAGCTGGCAAATGTTGGAAGTGAACCACACTCCTCTATCTACCCCATCGAGGAAATTCAGCAGCGTTATTCTTTAAAATACAAGAGAGTAAGTTTCATTACGTGCCATAGTAGATACAGTGGTATAAACAAACCCTTTACGGGTCCGCGGGGAGCCTGAGTCTGTAAGATTTGGTTTTTTATACCGCGGTATATTTGCTAGATGCGCGATTCGTGTATGTTATAATGAGATGACACCATTTATCCAGACGGGTAAAGCATTCTTTTCCAATCAACCAAGCATTATAACGCAAACATGTGGTAAGTATGACAAAGTCAGAAAAACACCTTGCTGAAAAAATGAGCTAACGTCTAAATCTACCCTTATCTGTATCTGCATCTTAAAGGTATCTCTCAGGAACTCGGACGGATAAGATATAGCTTAAAGCAGAATTGATAAGTGAGTAAAAACGACGGCACTGTACAGTAGGTACACCTTAAGGCCGTATTAGCATTTTATCTCGTTCAGAACTCCGTCGGGAAAACCTTCGCGTCCTTAAGATTTATTTTCTTATTGTTTAAACTAGTAATATCACTTTATAGTGAATTCTGGTGCTTATTTTAAGCTCTGAGCTTCCGGACATATAGAAAGAAGAGTAAATAAAAACAAATTTAAATGTAAACAAATTCAAATGGTACCTACATTTATTACGACAAATATCCTGTATCAAAATTTGCATTGTCTGAAGATTCAATGCCACCATGAAGTGATTTTATAAAGCAATAAAATTTACACAAAAGGCCATATCCGTCGCGAGCTCCTCATACATTGTAAACTTGGGTGTGGTATCCAATTGTACATAATATTGACAACACAATGGGATGACATCATTGTTTCAATAGACGAAAGCTCATTTCTTATAAAAATCCATAAATCATAACGCAACTACATACTAATATTTACGAATATTACGAAACACTATTACATAATACCTCACCACGTTAATAGTTTAAACAAAACCATCATAAGTAATGAAATACACCACAAAGTTACGAAATAAGTTACGTATGAAACGCTCATTAAAAGGCATCTTGCAACATGTCAATATTATAGTTCAAGTATGATGCAATTAAAAAAATGATTCTGCTGAAATGATGTATTCGTTAAATTTAGATTTGGAATAAGCCGAGAACAGGGCATGATGGCGCTGCTTAGGGTGGCGCATATGTTTCGCAGTAAACTTGAAACAGGCTGATGATGATATTATTGATGATCATAATAATGATAAAATATGAAAACAATGAACAAAATATATCAATATAAAATGACAGGGCAGGTTCCAATGTTATGAAGTTTTAATTGAAAGATGGTAGATTAAATGTCAAATAATGTCATGTTATTGAATGACGACTAAAATACAACTTCCGGTCGAAACCAATCAAACGTATCGAGTCTAAATTATTCAGTATAAAGCATTTTCCGTTCGTTAATGCAGCAATCACATTGGCCGTGTGTGATACTAGCAAACTGTAATTAGTCTGACATCGAACCGCATGCTGTGATTTGATTAATGATGCCAAACGCGTGCAGCGTCTGCGATGCGGTGTAATGTAAAGCCGTTTTTACACTGCCCGTATCATTAAGATCTAATATTTTAACAGTTACCCCCATTTTCTCATACTTTTAGTTGATTTATACTATACTTTAATTACTAAGAAATTTGTTAAAAATTACTCGAATTTAGAGGAACTAATAGAAAAAATATGAAAGGTAAATATCTCTTTGTATCGTTTTACTAAAAGTAATTCAATGTGACCAAGAGCAGGAGTTTCAAGCAATATTTTACCAGAACGTAAAATATTGCAAGAAACTAACGGCCATCAAAAGCGAGGCAGAATGCGGTTTAATTTTTTACGACTTATTAGAAGCTTTGGAACGCGTTACAGCTCACATTTACGACTACAACGCCTTGGAGCACTTTAATGGCTGGTGTTAATTCTATTTTAAGCGCTCCCAACTGTTTTTGGTGAACCTTAATCTCTCTCGTTCGGATGGGAGACCCTTATTTATGCTTTTCGTATGTTTTGATATTTGCTTCACGGCGTTGGATTTGTGTAACTTTGTTATCGATAGACGATGGTTGTCGAGTATTTAAAATTAAACAGTAAGCTGTAAAACTAATGGGTCTGTTTAAAATAGTGTATCTCGATCATAAATTGTTGTATTATGTAGTACAATGCAAAATTTAAAGAGATCTGACAAACTTATAGGGATTATACTATAGTTAATGTACGTGGTAGTGCTTTTGTGTAGTAAATGAATAGAAAGGCGACAATACATTCAGAGTCTTACGCGTAAACATGTTTGACAAATGCATGCTTGGTCAACAATTAATATCGACGTAACGAGGGAAAGTGTCTGCTACTTGGACATTTGTTTGGCTCTGTGTGACTATCTCCGCAAACAATGAAGCGTTAAATGGACATCAGTGCTAACTACACAAATCTTGTGTTCACGAAAATACATATAGAAATATCAAATATTGTAGAGAATCTGGTTTTGTCGTTCGTAATATTGTACTATATGTATCTGTGATATATGTATATGACTGCCTCGTTTGAGTGGTTGCAAGCGCGACTGCTGAGCGAAAGGTCTTGGGTTCGATCCCCGAGTCAGCTTCTATTAGGTTTTTTTAACCTGAAATTCCTAGTAGTGGCTAGAAGACAAAATAACATCAGAGACTTAGCATATTGTTACTACATACATTATATATGACATGAACCTTTAAATTGATCATTAATTGAAGTGAACTAATAAAGTTATATATTAATGCAAAAATCTTAATTCTTATTTTATATCTATTTCTAGATTAACAGCCTCACCCATTCTTATTCAAAGAAGAGATTCAAGTCGCAAAGTAGAAGTATAAAAAGGGTTGACGGTGAGAGCGAAAGTTTTATGTACATTGCAATGTATTAAGTTGATATTACGGGGTAGTAAAAATGTCGTTGGAATTCAAGAAGCGCTCGTAAAACTTTGATTGCAGATTGCAAGCTACATGTAAAATTAAGAAACGTCAAGCCCTTCAGCTAGGCGGAGTGACTCTATGTATAGAGTTGACGATTGGACTCAGTGGCGCGCTATTGGAAAGGCCTATGTCCAGCAGCGGACGGGAGTTGACTGATGACAATAAAGCGCGTTCAGCTCTTGGATAGGTGACCATTAGTGACAAAGCTCCGGGAGCGGTTACATACTTCGTGAGGAATGTAGTCTTTCATGGCTTATATCGTTACATAACAAATCGTTAGGCCTAGCCACCGTCAAGGCGGTTTAGAAATAACGAACAGTCTGCTTGACAACGAACGCGCATTTCAGCCAATATGTAATGGAGCAGCGTGATGGCGTATATTCCCGCGGTTATCGTAGAGACTTATGGGGGAGAAGTAGCGAGGATATTGCAATAATTTATGCAGTGTACCGTATCGTACTTTCAAACACCTTACTAATAAAAAGATTGTTTGTAGAAGATGAACTATATTAAAAATAACTTTTTATTGACTCCGATATGTATGCAGATCTATAAGGTTGTTAAACGGGCGGTGTCGAGCGCAGCGCAGTTATAAATTCCACAAAATTTCTAGACGGTGACAAAAAGTTCACGTGCTCAAGTTTATCAAACTTCAACCTAAAAACGATGTCAAACTTACCCGGTTATAGTTTCTGACAGCGGCTTGTATGTAATCGAAATCAACACTCTTTATCTCCTGGTAATGGAGTAAAAATGGTTTAAAATCTTAACTAACTGGATGGTTTGAGCATGAAAAAAGAATAACAAAACACTTTCACCTACAGCGGGAATGTTGATACGTACAGGTGCGACGGGAGACCAAGGTTGACCTATCCCGTTCAAAGAGGTTATACCGGCTGATAAATAAACCACAATAAAGTGCGCCAATACGACAATCCAGCAAAACGTTAAAAGTTCTAGATTAGAACGCTCGTTTTAAAATTTAGACGCGTAAATCTCCAATTTTAAACTCAATAGTTAAATTATGTGATTATATTTTACATGATCACATTCAGTTTTCTAATTTTATAAACTTTATTAACACACGTTAAAGGCACATAATATGGTTCGATCGGAACGTATCTGTAAAATTTTTGTAAATCGAACATTTGTGTTAACTATCATTAGTATATTTTACACAAACTAGTCGAAATGAAAATTGAGCGATAATTACACATTTTCGTGCGAAATATTTCATTTTGTTTTGTTTTCGAATGCAGATTTCTATTCGCCGCAGAGAACAATTAACTTCAGTTTGTCTATTCACTTATATCAATAATATCGCAACGAATATTTATGAACATTAAAAAGAGGAAAAAATGTATAAGGACCGTGGTAAGATTTGAAAATATGAAAAATATATGAAAATTCTGTGACTATACATAATTCATGCTTTATACATAATTCATATATACATTCTGCTTCATTTATATTAACATAGTTTACAGTTGTAAACGTTATCTACATTATTAATTTATTATTACCATTCTTCTCTGAAAACAAATAAAATTCGACAAGGCTATAAGTCTGATTTCAGGATACGTATTCATTCCGCTTCATTGTACCACAGATAAGATAATGAATTGAAGAGACCACAATTGGCTTGGTAAATCAGATACGATTGGCAGCGAGCTGAGAAAAGAGCGAACACCTCCAATTGTTCGTACTGATAACCTCCTATTGTATGTACATACAAGGTCTGCGCAGAGGTTGATAAGATTTGCAGAACAATTCAATTCCTGTTCCGTTCACAAATCAATGTTTATACCCAACCGTGACCCGGCTGATTGTTGCTCAAATATCTTTCTAAATTTAAAAAGCATAATGCGTAGGTATACTGTAATAATACATAGGTATATTAATATTGCTCAATTAGTATAAAATGAAGGTATAGATATCAATATTGCTTTCTTTGTCGACTTCAGTAATTCAAATACAAATTGAGCATTTATTTGATTACTATAGTAAAATACACAAACGGATAATAATAATAATAATAATAATTTATTTTTCACAGTTATATCTATGTACACATCGAGTATTGCGGACTCAATAACT
>DWME01001939.1:0-22590 GCA_018244795.1 Parelbella ahira ahira
CAATTTGTTGTGGAAGTCATTTGAAGTCTTGGAAGAATACAGGCTAAAAACTAAAGTTATTTTGTTAAAAGCAACTGCTATGAGCTAAAGTGCGGGTGGTAAAACTATATGAAATTGTACTTTCTATAACTACGATAAAGTTTAATACGGAGATAGTTCGAACCTTTAAATGTACAAATAATATCTCCGTTGCGTGTAGATTTTTGTAATTAATCAAATAATAGTACATTGACACCACGCGGCCGAAATCGCGGCTAGAAACTAATAGCAATATAAATACAAATCATGTGTGAGACTCAAATAACAGGGTCCATTTATATTTCAATGTTCATCACAGCTAAAGGAATTAACCCAGATGACTAATACTGTAAGTTAGAAGTCGTCATCGGTCGAAATACTTAATCGCCAAAAATAAAGTACCTACACACCCAATTAACATCGCTACCTGCCTGATTGTTTGCCAATAAATTATTTCCATAACTATTTTACATTAGATAATCAAATTAGAAAGTTCGCTGTTAACACTTTTTATATCCTTTTCAAGTGAAAAGCGTACATAACGATAATCTACAAGTGTAGATTATCGTTATGTAGATCATCGTGGCCATGTACCTACACATTACTACATTATTACGTCAATTAATACAATGCAGAACATGCAAAACCCAACAATCTTATCCATTAAACACTCATATTCTTTTATTTTCTTCTCTTACGTTCGTTCTATTCTTCGCTTCATAGACAACCGCGTGATGCCAATCAACGCGTAAATATTAGGGAAAACTTAAAGTAATTTGAGCCGGACTTTGTCTCGTCGAAGAAGCCATGGACCGACGAGCTGTAAACAAACGTGACCGTTTTTGTCGACTGTTGACTTCATACATCGCAACGGTGTGTCAGCGACACTACTTCGTTACGACTTACATATATATTTTATTATCCATCGCTATTACTATACGGCGGAATTTTCAACGAGAAGCCAACGTGGCGAGCAGTGGATGGTCGCGGGCGGTGCGGCTCGGCGCGAGCGGGCCGCAGTGACGTCACCCTTCAAATTTGGCAACACGGGCGTTCGACCTCGCGAGCTGCCCGCAGCGCCGCCGACAACTGCGCCACACCGACCAGACACGGAAAATGTTCCCACTTGTAATTATTCAATAAGTGATGGCTGTATTGTAGTAGTGTGCTTTGTTTGCTCTCGTACTACATGGTTATCAAACTGTGACTGAAATAGACACAAGTTTCATGAAGTATATGAATGCAAATATAATTGTTTTTCACTAAGTTTTGTGGAAAACTAGAAGGGAGACTTAGAGGGAAGCGGTGAATATATGTATAACGCTAATAATAAGAATAATAATCAGTCGATATTTGTCGAGTATCCTTACATCGAGTAACAGACTACTGAGATTTACTCGGTTTGTTTTGGTAACATCTAGCACGCGGCCGAGTGACTCGTACGAGCGAAACTCCTACAAAATATTTGCAAGAAACCTGTGCATAGTTATGCATTACCCAGGAAAAACCTGCTTGAACAAAGCTATTGAAGGGCATTTTCCTAGAAGCTTAACCACCCGTAAAAAAATCAACACCTAAATATGTCTTTTCAGTCTGTAACCCAGGGATCAGAATTTATTCCAGTGCTGTAACATATACATACAACCAGACACGTACCTACACTATGTTATGTAGACCACTGTAAGCACTCTACAACGAGCGATCAATTTCTAAAACTGGGCATATGAACAAATAAAAACATAATTATTTAAAAACAATGAAACGTTTAATACATATATACATTTTTATAAAGGTTTGCCCCATTATTCTACCAGTTACAAGCGTGACTGCTAAGTTAGAAGTCCAGGATTTGATCCTCGCGGCGGGCAAAGTATTGTTAGAAATGTTCTAAATTGTAATTCCCAATTTCGAAGTCTGGATTTGTATCCAGTGCATGGCATGTTCACCTCTATTAGGTACATGGGCTGTACTCGTGTATTAAAATTGGTTAAAAGGGAGAATACCACACTCTTTTGAGGAAATACAGGCGTGTTGTGATGTTTTTATATTAGACAGTAGATAGTTTACGAGTAGTGGATAAAATCACAGAACACGCCGAGTACGGAGTTCAATAATCAGTATCACGCAGGCGGACAGGCAGGCGGGCAGGCAGCTAAAGGAACTGTAGAACTTTACAATTTGTATTTGCGTTGTGTTGAATAAAAGATAATTAAAAAAAGAACATGATTAAGAATAATCCGATGGTGTGTGTAATCGACACGTTTTATTTCACAGATGAAAAAAACAGGCATTGTTCTACAGTGAATAGCGATTAAATGTGGGTAGTCATTAATATGACGCGAGCGCGCTGCGGCCGCACACGGGCGGCCCGAGAGGCGAGCCGTGGCTGGTTTTTGGTGCAGTGTGTTAGTAAATTGGTGACAGAGCACACTGCGCGGGGGTAAGCTTCGGAGGAGGCTGACAAGTATGTCCAGCAGTAGACTGAGACAGTCTAGTAATGAGATCTCAATGACTCGGCAGTTTTCTAATTAACCATATTAAAAATGAATTCAGTATTTGTCCGGCCAGCACTTACATCGTTTAGTGAATCTAAATGTCAGCATATAAAAGAAAACCATCACCAATGTCATTCTCGATAACTACTTAGTCAGCTGGTTATTAGCTGCCCCGAGGTAAGGCCTCGCCCAGCCCACTGTGAAGGTTATCTTTTAATACACGTACTCGCGGTTGCAACACGCCGGGCGTCGTGCAGCGATCGATGCCTGTTCTCGTGAGACGACGCGTGACGTGGCAAGGAAGACTGTTAGAGGCCAACTTATGCCTAAAACTTAAATAATTAACTTTTACGCCAATCCTGTTATATAACAGTTTTGAGTGAAGTTTGACAATATTTACATAAAACGTAACATTTATTTATATTATTTATCCTTCATTGTTGGTAACAAAAGGCGGACTGCGGAGGCGAACATTGCGCCTGTAATTCCTGACGAGGTAGGCAGAGGAGTGTAGTTCACTCCCACGTTTCACCAGTTACATATAAGTACCATGGAATAGGTGGTGAGCCTATTGCCATACACCGAGCACTATATCAGACTCCGAGTCACTACTAGAAATTCTAAATGAGAAAAATCCAATAGTATCCGACCCGGGATTTGAGCCCGGGACCTCTCGATTATCGCTTTCAACCACTCGACCAACGAGGCAGTCTATAGTTAGTTCATATGTATTTACAAATTGTTTCTATTATTCCAACGAGTCCATTGAATCTATTTGCGTTTGCATCAAATCGAAGTTTAAATGCAACTCTGCACGTACAGCCTTATCGTTCGACTAGTAATTACCCGCGACTACATTCGCGTTTATAAAACACTGAACACATTGATTTAGACAAAAAATATTTATATGTAAATATATACTTAAATATTTCGTATATCATAGGAATATTTTATTATTAACATTTGTAAATTCAATATTCACTTGTTAACTAATTTTATTAAATCAAATATTAATTTTCAAAATGTTAATGGTGTCTTTCGTTTATTTTTCTTAGATGGTATAAGTAAATAGTTCTGTTACGAAGTACAAAATCATATTTACAAAATGTTATAGACACAGAATTTTCATATAGGTACTCCTTACTTATAAAGATTTTTTTCACCAAAATGTTTGGCGTTATATTCATTGATTTTTTCCTAATTTAATCTTTTTAAATAAATATTAAGTTTAATTGAATTTATTAATTATAATCAACGTGCCGATAAACTGTAATTTACGGCACGTTATCTGGGCGTGTGTTTCGACATACCTAATTAAAAAAATTAACATTCGAAAAACTCAACAAAATAAAATTTTAATACCACAAGAAAAACTCACTAAAACATGACCTGTGCTGAAATACTTTCGGTTATTTCGTTTATTACTTAGTTAAAGTTATTTCTTTTAAATTACGCGCTTAAAATCGCAGGGCACAACTACATAATAGGTAAATACTAAAAGTAAATGATCTAATGATTAGAGCATTTCATGGCTTATTAAATATAGAACACAATTTTTTCAATGCTAAGTGGCGAAAGGAAGTATACAATACATTGTTACGTAGTAGGTATGCTCACACGTATGTACATAAATACAAAGAAGGAAGGTGCGTGGGTAATATAATACGACACCATTATTACCTTTCATTAATGGCAGTAAAGACGTTTTCCAGAGATCGGATGCGGGTTTTGTGGCGAAAGCTTTCCACCGGCAAGTGCTAGGTGACCCTAAACGAACTATTAAAACTTTACCCATAAAAGAATAATATTTTAAATGTCATCGTAGCATACGGGCGGTTCCACCCGGGTGTAATATAATTTTAATTTTAAGTTCACGCTTCTCACAGCATCCGCGCCTTTGTTGTAATCTTATCCAAAGTTTTGCGATTTAATACTTTTACAGTGTTGCTGCCGTGCACGTCCTTACTCCTCAAAACAAGCAGAAAGTCACGTTGTGCGGACGACATCGATCTGGCGTTGGTACATTGAAGTAGCCGTCTTAAGCAACATATAACACTACAAACAGTTACATAATTCTCTTTACAAATACTTATTCGCTGCGTGTTACTTTATGCTACGATATTCACAAGATGTAGAAATATCAACTCGCACGTACTTCTGTTCTGTGCGATGAGGCATAAGGCTCTCCCTGGTATAGGGCGAGATTTAATGCGACGAATAAGACAAGGGGGCACCGGTGTGTTCTGTTCTACATCTCGGAGTCCTCCAACTAACGCGACGAATGTCCCACATTACCGTCGACATCAAAAACGAACAATTTAAATAGGTCCGTACACTGCTCCAGCCAGTAAACATTGCTTAGAGTGCAGTTCGTACTATATGGTAGCCCTGGCTGGCCACAAATCCGTTACCGCTTTTGAATACAGAGCTGGTCGTCTCGACTATACACATGCAACAACCGACCGCACCCCCGGCGGCAAGGAATTACAGCACATGTACTCGTATGTTGACATTCACTTATATACAGATTTCAGCTCAAAAATGGCATAATGCATACAAATTTCGACCTGATCTCCAACATCCGGGTTGGAACCTATTGAGATTACCTCTGGGTAGCAGGGAAGGGATTAGATCGTCGTTGAGTCAGCGTCGTGCCCCAAATTCCTCAGTACACCATCCGTCGGGCCCTACACTCAAGGAAATTACGACCTTCAGGGAAAGCTTTAAGTTTCATATTACTTTGCAGCCCGTCCCGCAAAGAGCCGTTGTTTCATGGTTGTGCTGTTTGTGTGCCTATTTAACTTTATTACCTAGCAGATGCTTTATGGCTGTAAAAACAGTTTCAAATGCTTGTAATCACATTTTAACAATAAAAAAAACTTTCGTAGTTCACGATCCAGCTACCCGCTCCCCGCCGACTGAGAACCCATAAGTCATAACTGCTGTATAAAATCCAAATAATTGACGTTTGGCAGCCGTGTAAGACATTCTGTAACAACTTTAACACAAGTGCAAAGATTAAAATGAAATCTATTAGCTAACTGTCTGTAAAAACCTGAAAAAAATAGTTTAGAGATTGTAACGACCTACATAATATTGACTGAGTCCTTTCAAGATAAATAATGTGCACTTTGTTGGCATGTGAACAGAATAATGGATGAATATAAAATATGAGCGAGGTCCGGAGGCTGCGCTGGGCGCCGCTGTGCACAATGGCCGCTATTATTAGTGAGCGACCTTCGGGCTGCGTCCGGGAATGTTTCGCTGCGAGCCACGCTCCTACTCACCGAGAGTCGTGCTGCACGCCAGCACCACGCATATTTTTTACGGTTTATGTGCACTGCAGGGCTGGAGGTTTGTTTGATACTTTGTGACAAGGCCTTTTCAACATACTATTGTCGCCAACGTTTTTAATCTCAATATAAAGCAAGTTGGGCTCTCTAAACAAGCGTTGACGGGTCCTTACGGAATATTCGCTATCGTCACATGGTTTCCCACAAATTCCTTTGCCGAAATAGCCACGTCTAGTCACTTCAGGCTAGTCAGACGGTCGTGTTGAAAATCGAAAATTAATAACCTTTTTTCTATAAGTTATGAGTTATTGTAAGTTATTATAAATTATGAGAGTGATCGTTGGTTAATAAAAAATAAGTTAAATAAACGTTCACACGGTTGGTTTTTATCAGAAACGCTTTCTAATATAAAGTCCCCACGATCGAGTGGCTGCGGACATTACGATTCTAACCAGCGTGACCTAACTCTATCTAATAGTATTGATGAATAGTGCAGTGCCTAATAATACTACACTACAATTTGATCGTTTTCCTGACTATATTGTCACTGTTACTTAGCCAAATGTATCTGTTAAGCAAGATGGAAAATATAATTACAACATTGTAATTGACCAGGTATTATTGCGATCTTGATATATAATTTGATACAAGTCGCGATGAATAATTACTATATCTGAAGATCCTACACTATACACTACGATACACTAAATTGTAGAATACATTTTAAACACCGAGAGACAAGCTTTCAGGGCTAGTATCAAACGCATTGGGGCGCACTATAAATTCCTTCGACTTCTTAGCGCCGGCCTACCTGTGGAGTAAAAAAACCTGGGCCGCGTCGGCGCTTTTGAGATAATTTATAAGGCTCTGCCTTTCTTGGAATTTCGAAATCTCGCCGAGATAGCTCCATGCCCAACCCGCGGCTTCAGGGAATGGAATGTAACGGATTTGGATAGGAAAAAATAGTGCTCGTATTGTGTTACACGGCTCATTGTTGGACGGCTTGGTCGGTTACTGCGCTCCGATGGCAAGGGACCTATGCGATATGCAGAGCGGAGGAGAGTCGATTGACGATGCTCACTTTATGAAATAATCTGCTTACGAGCACGCCAAACGACATTTTTAATATTACAGAATGTTCTATATTAAAGTTTGTTTTACTCTCGCACTCATATGGATTACATATTGTTAATGCTGATCCATATTTCTCAATTTTTTGTTCTCTTTTCTACGCTTTGGTCTAAAACTCAATATATGAATAAGGTACCGACTATATTGTGGAGTGGCGCAGATTAGGTGAGGCCTATGTCCAGCAGTGGATATCTAAAGGCTGATGATGATGTTCAACGGGTAACATTACATTTAATAAACTAAACGTGTCATTACTTGCATAAAAAGATAAATTTATTGTAAGGGTAAGAAAGCATTGCATAGCGAGAGCAAGACAGTGCACAGAATAGGTACGCAGTGGTTCATACGGGTCCCCTCCAACTGCAAGTCGGAGTGGAATTCTGGGAAAGACGGGCGCTCGCCCGCGGCCGCGCTCCGAGGTTACAACTCCAAACGCGCCTTCTTGTTGCTTTTACTGCTTCTCAACTTTCGTCTTATGTCACATTTGTTCGACGGTCTTACACACAATCATTAAGTGCTAAGCTTTCGTTAAATAGTTTTATAATTATAACGTAAAACTGCGGCAGGTTAATGTAAAATAGGGCGTAATGGCGCTCATTGGAGGAGACCTATGTCTAGCAGTGAACTGAAATAGGCCAATGATGATAATGATGGCGATGATGAACCTATAACTCTATGTAAATACAAAAATAACATATCCAATATACAACAGGCTGACACGCACTAAAGACAAGAAAAATGTGAATACCAAAGTTATTTTTTTCCAGTCTAATTCATCGTCCAGCGACACATCATAATATCCGTGTTTTGAATTTCTGGTTATAAAATAACATAGGTTCTGCACGTTACAACGATAGAAGTATCGGCCACATGAGAGACTGGAAACAGTCCCGGGGATGTAGACTACGTGCAGCGTCGAGGCATGAATAAACGAGTTGTGTTCCGCATCACACTCGGCTCATTCATTACGTTCTGCGTCTAATGTGCACGTGGGAACAGATACTCTTCAACTGCGCGGGGCACTCGCACTTTACCTGTTACACATATAAAAAGATTTTTTTTTAAATTAACTATAATTGGACCACGATTTATCATTACTAATCCCATATATTAAATTAAGTAATTTATATTAGTAATATACAACTTATGTCTTCAACATTTAAAATAACAACGTCAAATAACTGAGTAGGTACATTGGATGAATGAATGTAAAACTGCAGGGTAATTTAGTGCATAAACAAGCGGTAGTTACTGCTCGATGATTGTATTCTAAAAGAAGAACTCTCCCATCTACAAACATAAATAAGTAGATAAATTTGTATGTTAGTCAATTATTTGACTGCAGATTACCCGCTATCAGTGGGCCCAACGAAATGCTGCATACTTGTCCTACCCTAGGGCTGGCCTGTTGTATTCTACAACAAATAAATTTACATTGTATAATCTCTAAATTCAGAAATTATTCAGAAATTATTGTATAATCTCTAGTGTCCGACAGAAATAGGTTTTTCAGTTGAAACCGAACTTTCGGCCTCGTTCCCAGTTTCGGCCGAAACCGAAACTTACTTAAACATGTTTAAAATTTCTGTGGCATGCTACTGGAATGTAGTGTATTTTAAATTTTCCATAACTAATAATGCGAAACATGGAAGTAATGCGAAACATGGAAGTAAGGAATTCTGTATACAATTGACAACTGGCTTGTAATGAGTGGGGCTCAACGCCGGCGCAACAATTGCGCATATCGAGGGCGCAGTACGCTGTGGAAGACTACACCAATAGCGGCTTCGTATCAATATCAAACAGAGTGATAAATTTAAAGTCGATAACGTTGTCTAATCGGTAGCAAATTAGTAAAACATATCCACTGAACGGATGTCTACATCGGTGGTGCGACAGCGCGAGACTCACAAGCCACGCCTACTTGTTACTGTAACGTCTAATTATTATTATTATATCATCACGCGGTATCCCCTACGGTGCTATCAGAAAGCACCGAGCGTTAAACTACTCTATCTGTACTGAATAGGCAAGATATAGGCTAATGAGAGAAGTAGAAGCCGAGGTACTTCAATTACTACTGAATAACAACTGTTATATAGGTGCGTGCGCGTATTTTTATCCAGTTCCGCACCAGTCCGGCCAACAATAAACGTGTACGTGGACCCGACTCCTGTAATCGCTTACTTATCGACTTGCCGATATTTTTCGACGGTTATTCTACTACTTATAATAATTACAAGTTCTAAGTGCGGATTTGTTATGTTGCGACAGGTAGGTGTATATTATATCTGATTAAATATTGTCAAAAATGAAATTTTTCAAATGAGGTCGGTGGCTCACACCAAAAGTTAATATTTTACCAGTGTGACGGGTCGGAGAGCAGCGGTGACCGTTTTACTAAAATCTTGGTACGTGACACTTGTATTTGCACCTCCGTAGGGGTACGGAACTTGCATAGGATATGGTCCTAGCAGACTATCGGATGGTGATTACGAAAATTTAAGGTTTGTACAGAAAATTAATTTACGCGAAAATAAGATCACATCAAACAAACCAAACAAGATAACTTAAAATGCATGTGCAAATCTGATTAAATTGTTACAAACTAGTTTCCATTAAATGAAGTAGTGTAATATTCTTAATAGTATTTACAATTTACAGATCTAGAAAAGTAGAAAATAGTTTTGCTATATAGAAGAGAACTGAAAGAATATATATTCACTGACTTTCCGTAACCTAATAATCTGGCGTCGGCTGGGGCCGTGCCATTGAATTGAAACGGTATTGTGTTTTGGCAATGTACGTACATATTGTCGCTAGTTGTCTGACTGAGGCTGCCGTGATGAGGGCGCCAGCTGCGGAGCACGTGGCCGGCAGCTGGCGCGCGCACGAGCAAGCTGCCGCTGCACCTGCGCCAAACTTTGCCTCTAAGGTTTTTTCATTCCTTTACCAACCTCTATATATCTATTACGTCTTGAATATAAAATATCACCTGCTTTCAATTTTACTGCATCTTTTAAAGTATACCTACAAAAGCATAAAATATTTTAAATAATTAATTGATAATCATGGTACCATATAGAGGCTACATAGCATATAGAGGCTTACTGTATTAAAAAAAGGAAGTAAAAGTGTGAAATTTTCACGTTTCAGGTATAGTGAAACGTACCTACTTTTGTTTACTTACCAGGCAGAAAATACACTTTAAGTACATGGACTAAATGCTTTTTAGGTATTCTGATAATGTAATTCGTGAAACATAGTGTTTATCTTTCATTCACTTCGACGGGAACTCATAGTAGATTCGCACTGTGAGTTATCTCGAAGTCTCAGTAATTGGCAATCGGCAATGTAAATTAATAACGCATAGAACAAAGACAGGTTAGACGCAGTGAGAGAGCAGTTCGGTACAATTGCACCAGTGTACCGGGAGCCACTTCCGATTTAGAGGTGACACGGCAAGCAAATTTAAATTCCTAGGAGGAAACACACGGGATGCGTGTACCGAGGCCTCACCGCTATGTTGGTCAGTTGATCCAATGGTTCGTGACCTTGACTGCTGAGCCACGGGCTGCCGGGTTGACACCCGAAAGGATCAATATAAGATGAATAAGTGGGGAGCTCTAGCATTTTTCAAAGTGTAAAATGATCTAAATATATAATGTTTTTGGAAACAGATGTATTCGTGCTCCACACGCTGGACCTGGTCTGCGACCAGATGGCCGAGCGTTAGTTGTCCTAACTTGGGAAAATCTTAAAATATACTCTTCGCATTCACTACATGTATTAGAAATTTTATTTCTTTAAAGATAAGCACAAAACCAAAAAAAAAATATACAAATTCAGGCGCCGCCAGGCTTATTTACCTTATCTGGCGATTCCAGGATTATTTATGGTATATAAATTGGTTATAGTCGAATTAAAATTTCGCAGATAATTGTTTAAACAGTATTTTAAGAAAATTTCGTAATTCTTTTGCTGTGCATTTTCTTTCAAGACAAGTGCACCCCTTTGCACCCTGCTGCCGGTACTCATGGTAGAATCAAACGAAAGAAGTAAAATTATATGTACAGTAGCGTTTCTGAAGAAAGCAAGTTACATTGAGTATCCAGGTACACTTAGTGTGAATTCTTTTCGATTATCTTTTTATAGCATAGTGTATAAAATTAGCTTAGGATACCTTAATATTTATTTCCATATGGAATAATTATTATTACTATCGATCCCTTTTGAGATGAAACAAAACGAATTAAAATTAAAATGCAGTGAAATGAAATGTGATCCCTTATCCCCGAAGGAAATCCCATAAATTATGTAGTCAGATCAAGAAAATTAACCAATATATGATCTAATCATACTGTAGCAACAATATCCAACAGCAGCAATAACATCTAGCAGCAGTAACAATAACTTACTAAAAATTAAAATAAAAATCTTTACACTCTCAGACTTTGTTTACAAAGAACATGTTTTAAAAAATAAAAAAGTAGAAATCTATAAATGTGGTCACGCCACAATTCATCTATACGTGTGTTGATAAAGCGCGACATTTACGTAACATTATTATTAATCACAATACCTATGTCAGAACACACGTCACAGTACCAGCGCAACGGCGCTGGCGTCTAATCTCGCGAGTTTCCATCGCACACGACGGATCTACTCGTGGGCACATACAACGTAGGTTCGTTCCAACATTTTATTTAACTTATTTTATTATCTGTTGGCAGTGACGCGCTTGACAATATCCACAAGATGATGTATTTGGAAAAAGTGTACGAAGATAGCTCCTGGAAATAAGTGGAAAATTTAAAAAATGGCAGAGAAGAAAGAAGATGATGGACAAGCAGCAGGCACATCGGGCACGTCTGCGAAAGGTATCTATCGCTGCTATTACTAATATTAACCAAAACATATATCACATCTTTAAAGAATATCTCACAAAATCTTGGATCATAGTATAATACAATCCATGATATTGACTAATTTGCAGCTGTTACATTTTTCAAGCTTCTAGATTTATTTATTTATGCTATTTCAGCTGGAATTTCAATATATGTATGTATACAGTATGTAGTACATATTATACTTCCACAAGCAACTTTTTACAAATATATTCCTCATTATGAAAACGCATAAATATTTAAATAATTATACACCCGTTTATAGTTTTCAGTGTCATTCACAGAAATAATTTTCTCCGGTACCATCGTGTATTTATTCGTGTCTCCAATTTTTCTATTGCAATAAGTTGTATCCTAGTATATATTGAATGAGATAACTACAATGCGGGAGTCGCTAGGGTTAAGAGCCACAAGGGCCGTTATGAAGTCACTGTCATGTTCGACCTCTGGCAGGTATCGAACGACAATCATTCTATAGACGAACGTACTTAATCACTTTTTTGATAAGAGAAGTAAGCGATGTTCTCGAACGAGCAGCCAACCGCTTATTAACTGTGCGGCGGCTATCTAGCGGACCAATACATACTTACGTACAATATACACTGAGCCGATCGGCGCGCAGCACAGACAGTTTCTGAACGTGGCCGAGTGAGTCGTCGAATCGAGTGGTTCGTACGTACGTAGTACCGCCCGCTCGCTCTAACAACGAACAGTTGCGAGTTTCGCGCTCATGGAAGATTGGTGTTTTTCAGTTATCAGTTTTAATAATTTCAGTGAGGGTGAGGACAATTAATAACCGTTGTAATTTACGAGTTGAAGTGTTAAAATATCTTTAAGTGGATACGTATAACAAGGATTACAAATGGATTCTCTAAAAGGTGATTTTTTTTCTTACATAACCTATTCACTTTGTAATTTGGAACGAGGGCGACGTCACTGTTGAGCTGCTGTTTACGTAGATGGTCTAATTAGATTTACACTTTACCAGAAGTGTATTTAATTTTGCCAGGCTTGCTATTTTCCGCCGCTCAATTCCTGGGTTAGTTGGCACTTCCCCATTTCATGGAAAACTTCTATAAAAATATTGCGGTAATAGTAATAATTAAAATATATATAGAATTAAGCTAATCCATACGCTATTATGTACTCACTTCAAAAGCTTAATGTAGTTTTAACCACCAGGCAAAAAAACCAGCTTTAGTTTCTTCAAGAAACTAACAGCTGATGATGGCATATTTAAAACAGGTTTAATATATTAATCAATTATTTGAATTCAATAATGTAATTTTAATATTAGAATCAGTGTGCATTTTTTTGTAAGAAAATATATAATTTATTAATATTTTGACCTCTTTAATAGCAAAATAAAAAAAACCGTATTTAAATTCCTTGTGAATCAAACTGCAGACAAAAACGGCAAGTAACCATTTGTTATACTGAAACTTTTTGGATTTTTATTCCTAAGTTATTTTAACCAATCTTCATATCCTAATTATTGGTCCTTATTTGTGAATACACTTACTTTTTGGTGGTCACAGAATAATGAAAAATAATTTATTATAAATGCAATGTATTTATAACTTATTTCGAATTGTATTTTCATTGTATGTTTTTGAACACACTTTGAACAATGTTATTATTTAAAATGTTGAGTCAGAGGAAACAATTGATGTCATGAGTATTTTTATAATTAGCATACAATAAAGTCTCATTATAACAAGTAAACTAATATTTACACATACAGTCTGGTTGATATCTGGAATTTATTAGTTCATAAAAATCACTAATAGGAAATTTTTATACTTAATTCTATGAAACTGAGTCGTTATCTTAATGTGCATCATTAGTTTTCTGTGGAAGTGGTTATCATTGTGATAATTAGATAAGTGAGCTAACCCAATAGACACTTTAGTCAGTAGGAAAGTGCTTCAATTTACAGCAATTATAATTCTTTCACATACTAGTTATTGGAGGGATGAGTATAAAAGATTAACTTAAAAAATATTTTCCTGTTAATAGTCATATTAAAAATATTTCCGAATGTTCTTTATTATGTTGTTAGTGTAAACTTATGCTTATTTTTTGTGTTAGATATAGCAAGTTTTGTCAAGTAGCAGTTGGCCTTGCTTTACTACAGTCTACCCACTGGGGCCTCTAACTGGTAATTTTGGTAATGTGACCTCTTGAACAAATGGCCCAATGTAGGTATACAAAACTTGTTAATGTGAGTATAATACAACTGCAGACCTTACCTTAAGTTATTATTAGCAATATATGTTTGAATTACATGTTGTTTTAAAATGATTTTATTTGTCTTATGTAGTGTATATCTCTATAAATTATGTCAGGAGTATGTATGTAGCTTTACTAAGCAGCTATAAAATAATTGGTAATAGTTTCATAACGATTTTACTAGTTTTGTTATTGTTCTAAGAATATATTGAACAGTACATTTTGTGACTACCAACGCCATCTATCGAAAACGTTCGAAACTATTGTCCACTGTAGCCTGTTGATAATGTAGTCACATGATCATCATTTATGACACAAAAAAATTCGTAACGAATATGTTCTTAGTAAAATATAATATGATTACAGGTTTTCTTAATATGTACTATAAATAGCCATTGATTATGACATTATTTTGAAGTGGGTTTTAATTATTGCAATAAATTATCCTGTCGTTGTGACTATTATGAGAAACATGTTTACTTCTAAGCAGTGCTATTATATACACATTCATACAAAAGTGCTCTAACTCAGCCATATTTTTATAAGGTTACCTTTTGTAGAATTTATTGGAATGTAAAAGGCTATATTAGGTTACAACAACAGCTCTTGCCCTGGCCCCTGTGATATCAGCTTTGTATAACGTCACAGTGAATACTACAGTTCCATAGATGATGTCATATTTGGTCACTTAATGAACCTTGAAATTTAATACTTGCTCTTTAACTTTACCTGCTTTTAATTTAATATTTGCGATTTTAATGAACGAGTTCGAGCACATTTTCATCTATTTTTTTCTTATTGATTGTTCTTCAAATGCGAATAATCTTTTTTAAGTTCAGAATCTAATTCAAATTCTCAACATGAAAAGTACACAACAAACCGAACTTTGGTGTTATTATGTTCAAATTGTGCGACAGCGGGCTGTTGAATCACGTATTGGTGTAGTGCGATAGGCGTGATACAATATGTACTGTGAGCGGCGTTCCGTAGGGCCGTGATTAGCTCCAGCGCCGTCGTTGGGCAGTCGGCGCTGGAATGCAGCCGCCCGCGGCACTCCGCGAGACTATGATAATACGGCCGGCGGCGCGCGGCTTTCTTCCCACATAGCCGGCCCTTTTTATCCGCCACATTCCGCTTGCAACTAATGCATATCCATTACCATACTGAGCCATTTCACTGCACTTATTCCCTCTGGCCGCCAGATACGGCGTGAAACTTTCTTTTCGATTCCAATTTTTTTAAATTTCCTCGTAAAGTGTAGCGGAAGGTCGTTTCAATGTAAATAATTATGTTCCCCATCTGGCGGATGTTCGTTTCCTTCGATAGTGTCCGCGCCGCTCGCTTGGTTTATTTTTAATGTCGTATGATGACGGAAACCAATGTTTGGATAGGCTGGCGGCGACCGATGTCGATTATCCATTCATATATTCATTCATTGAAAGACCCTGTCTCCCCTGTAAGAAAATGGGACGTTCGTGAATGGATAGTTAAACGTATGAAAACTGTTGTTTAACAACAATTTTCATACTTGTGAATTTAAGAAAAAGCCGCGAAGTGACTAAAGAGCTCGGCGTCTAGCTGGTAGTGGTGCGTAGGCGCTACGGGCGAGGCATTGGAATTCGAAAGCCGAGCGCCGACCACCCATAGGCATGAGAACAGGGCCCCGTCCCCTTCCCCACGGTGCGCTCGCCGGCGCCGCCTCTCGCCGCTCTCTCGCCGCTCTCCCGGCTTCGCTTAAGGTACAACGCTGAATTTCATTTGCTCCTTGCGCCGGCCGCCATGGACCTTGCTCGCAAGCCTTTTGTTTTGTTTTCCTTAGTATCGTGTCTCATTTTTTATCCGACTTGTAACATGTGTTCGGCCTCTCTGTATCTACCTACTGTCGAACATCCGTAGCCTCTGTTGATTTTTCCAGTGGCCTCGAAGTCGAAAAAAGTTTTTAATGAGGTTATTCTCAAACAAACTTAATTTCCATAAATCGAATAAATAACCTATTAAAGTTATTAACTTATTTCGTCAAATGATAATATAATTTTCCACGAAAATGGAGATATCATTTTGACAGGCAACATTTTACTCTTACTACTAAGCACCGTCCGCATTCCACACCGTCACTTTTTTATTCGGTACTGCTTAGTCCCGCCCAGCAGTACTGCCACATTCCATAGGCCGTTTTTTACGCTGTGTGGTCGCGGTTTCCGCTGAAGACGGCAACGTCGCGTCTCAAATATGAATGAAATCCGGTCGGCAGTGACCGGCGCGGCAACGTCGCACCAGACGTTTGCCTGATTGAGAATTACATCTCTCCCGCGTCGTCCCATCGCGCTCCTCGCTTCTTTATCATATCGACTAGACATGAATAAGTGTATGAATAGAGATGTGCCCCTCACTGTGTTGGACTTACTGAAATACATAGTGTCACTCGCGTCTGAGATTCCTGGTCCTACATTTTAGACAAACTAATAAATACAATGTTAATTCACTAGCAGCTGAGTAAAATTATCCACTTATGAATTTAAAAATAATCGGACGATAGCATTATGCTGAAGTAGACCCTGAAAATATTGCATTAAAAACAATGGCGGGCGTAGCAAAACGACCCCGCACAGCTGTGCTTTACACCCCACGGCGAGTTCGAGCCCCTCTGCACATTGTACACGCATGCGCGGAGGGGTAGTCGCCGTAGCGCGTAATCCACAATTGGGTATCGAATGAGTAGCCAACGATGCTCGCGACTAGTCGAGCGCCATTGCCGTTTTTACCGAAAACTATAAGTGGCTCAAGTAGAGTGGTTCAAATTTGCAATGTGTGTTTGTGGTAGTGTTACATAAATTGCGAGTGATTGCAAATTTTGCGAATCCCTAAAATGCCTATGTTGGTCGACCACAAACTTAGAAATGGTAAATATTGATCGGTGCCCACTGCGGCCATTACTATTCACTAACCGACATGGCTGTTCAATTCTAATATTTGTCATGTTTGATATTCTGCTCAACGTATTCTATCGTTATTACTCATTTATGATACTTTACTGATTCTTTTATATATATGAAGAATGCAAAATCTTAAAGAAATAGTTTTTATAAGTAAAAATTCATATTAATGAATATATTGGTTTTTACTTAATATTCTGCATTTTCCAGTCATTTACTTTTAAGATTTATGATTTCATGTAAATTTTTGAGTGCAATTGTTCAATGTCACGGACGATGTATTTAAACTATGAGCAAATATTGCATAGTGTTAAGAGATAAAAGAATTGATCGCGAGCAATGGGTGCATGCGCACTGAGTGCAGCGGCGGGCGGCGCGCGGCGCGCGGGAGGCTGCGGGATGGAATGTGGATGACGCAGCCAGCCGCCGCCGCGAACTTGTTGTTATGTGAAACTGTTTTCGAACACACTTGCCGTCACTCGCCTTGTCCCACATCGAATTACCCACCGACACATGGAAGAACTTTACAACACACTCTGTCTCTTTTTAATATGCAACCATAACCACGATGACTGTATTAATAAGTCCCATAACACTAACAGTTTATAAAACAATAAAAATTTGGTTCAAACTAGAAACTTTTTTAAAATAAGAATATTTGTAGGCATATAACATTTTATTTTTGTAATATATATTGTGTTTTTTTATTCCAGTGGCCGCTAACAACACGACGTCGCCCTTAACGAACCAGATGGTGACGCATCTATTCAAGAGGCGGCCGCAGCTGGTGGGCCAACTGGCGCTGTCCACCACGACTTGCGAGAGTTCCGGCTCGTCCGCTTCGTCGCCCGGATCTCCTTCCGACGATAAGACCGACAACCGCGACACATTCGGCTTTTACCCAGAAAGGCCCGACATGCGACGCGAAGATGAACGACTCAAAACTTTCGAGAAATGGCCTGTTTCTTTCTTGTCTCCGGAGTTACTAGCACGGAATGGTTTTTATTATCTCGGTTGCGGCGATGAAGTGAGGTGTGCCTTCTGTAAAGTCGAAATTATGCGTTGGGTGGAGGGCGACGATCCCGCTAGGGACCACCAGAAATGGGCACCGCAATGTTCATTTCTGAAACAGCAAGCTAGCGCAGGCAATGTACCTCTTGATATTCCGATCTCCAGCGGGCGCGACGAGTGCGGAGTGAGATCACCTCCTAGCGTGAACTCCGTGCGGATGCCGGGCCCCGTCCACGCGCAGTACGCATCGGAAGCGGCTCGTCTGAGAACCTTTAGCGAGTGGCCTCGTAGTATGCGCCAAAAACCGGAAGAATTGGCGGAAGCTGGCTTTTATTATACAGGTCAGGGTGACAAAACAAAATGTTTCTATTGTGATGGCGGATTGAAAGACTGGGAAGATGATGACGTCCCATGGGAACAACACGCGCGGTGGTTCGATCGATGTGCCTACGTCCAGTTGGTGAAAGGCCGTGACTACGTCCAGAAAGTAATATCGGAAGCTTGTGCGATTAATACGCCTAAGGAGAAGAACGATCCGCCGACATCGGCGCCGTCGGCCCCCGTTTCGAGTGCAGCAGTGAGCGAAGCCGTAGAAAAAGAGAGTACCGTGGAGGATTCTAAACTGTGCAAGATTTGTTACGTTGAGGAACGTAATGTTTGTTTCGTGCCGTGCGGTCACGTGGTGGCCTGCGCCAAGTGCGCCCTGGCCACCGACAAGTGTCCCATGTGCCGAAGGACGTTCCAAAATGCAGTGAGGTTGTACTTCTCGTGAGCGGACCCCAACGCCGGACTCGATACTAGTCAAATCACCGGACTGCCCTGTGCGTGCTGAAACCACGTTCCGTGTTGACCGCTTGAGCTGTGATTTAATATATATGTAATAATATATTTAAATATAAAGCGGTTGGAGTCTGGTCGAAAGAGAATTTGTCAAAGTAAAAGTTAATTATAAATGTTATATGATTTTAAATTATTTATTTAATAATGTGAATGACATTCTGTAAATAATCAATTGTAAATATCTTAGCTTATCATTTTGTCCCACCGACAGAAACGAAAATATACAACTACATTAGTTCAACAATGATTAGAACTGGTGCAGACTTATTTGTTGTCTTAAGTCGAATTGTAAACTATTATTATTTGCAAAATAATTTATTATTATGTATACAGAATTTAATAAGTGTAATTTAAAGCAGTAAAATCTTGATGTTAAATTGTAATATTTCAAATCCAAAATCTTGTCTATAATAGTGCATTTAGTGGAACATGAATGTTCCTGTAAATATTTTCTTTTGACAATAACAAATAATCGGACAGCATTTCAAAATTCATGATATATATGTCACTTACATACTTATTTAGCTCGATTGGCGATGGTTGTGCAGTAGGTAGGTACTTTAACATTCTGTCTAATAAATCTCCCTACAACTGTTATAAAGAATAACAACCATGTTGGTGTTAAATGTCATAAACTTTGAAATGTTGTTAATAAATTTTATTAGGTAGACATTATGATAAGCGCAAAAATGTACCGTAACAGCTGAGACAATCCGCTCCCCACAAGCAGAAATTGTCCACCCAACGTGCAAAATATGTGAAGCCTTTCACGTCCGGTCGACAAAAGTGATCGTATTCTTAAACCATGAAGCTTAGTAATTTTTATATTGTATATAACTATAAGTTCACTTCATAGAAACGTGACTAATGCAGAGAATCAAGACGTTTTTCGATGACAAGTTTATCGACTACATTTAGAAATTCCACAGGACACTTTCTGAAATATTTCTTTAATCCTCGTTACATAACTGCTTAAACATTTCAAACCAAAGTCTTGTTGGAAAGTTGGGAGGATTGAATTATATCCTTTATATAAAAATGTGTGATAACAAGTTTTATAAGTACAATGCATTTAACTTCAAAGGGCGATTCGAAAATAATCTGTATAAGTATTGTGAAAGGCTGTGTGCTGGATATTAATTAATTTAATCTTGGAACAGGTCATATCATCTCACTTTCCATGCAACTAATATAATTATTGATTGTATGTAATTCATTTTACCTTGCTAATCACTGAAAGTAATTATTAAGAGAATTTATAAGTCTATTTGTTTTTGGTATTTCATCCTGTTAATGTTACAAATAAAGATAACTTGTTAAATGCGCTAGTTTTATTCGAAAAGTCACGATGATAGGCAAACTTTACCAACTAAATCTCTACGTATATGAATTCAATAACATATATACTCTAAATAAGAGAGGCGTAAATAAACTAGTTAGTATGTTTAAGAGCTTTGTCTCGCCTAAGAACAAGACATCCATACGATAGCATTGTCTGGAACAAGAAATCCATATGATAGGTTCTATTGGGACAGACTAGGCCTTTAGTTAAATCTCCAAAACTGGTTTGGGCGACTGGACGGGTCCCTGACGCAGCACATATATCGTCTGCTCGGTTGTATCTCTAGCAACTGCGGAGTTGGTGATCTTATACGCTGAACAGATCTTATTCGGTCTGACCGAAAGGACGGGGTTTCTGCTATTATAAATAAATATCCAGATGCACCAGCTACTCCCACTGACGTGGTGCTTTGACCTCAGAATTATTTGAGATTAGGCCGGGTCACAATTTACCTAAACAATGCCAGTCATATGGGTCAAATCCAAAATATCGGCCCAATATCAACGAGCTGATTATGAATACCGTTAATTTGCACGTTCTACTGTGAATGCAATATGCTCTGAATAGGATCGGCAGGCCGAGGTCTGGCGTTGCGTAACGTTCATGGTTGCATAATCCGATAGTCTATATTCTGATTGCTAGGCATATGAGAAATATGTTTCAGTGTCTAGACAAAACATGTTTCAGTATAACTTTACGAACTACAACAGGTATACTACGTTAAACGTACGAGAAATGTGAGCACTGCAAAAAAACAAGCGCCGCAGAATGGCGCCCAATTACTCCAACCCTACGCGAGGCTCGGAACACGGCTCGCACACGTGAATAAATAACCAGCCTCGTTACAGCCTCCTGTAGCCCCGACATTTATATCCGGGCCTATCTCTAGATGTTCCATTGACTAGTACGTTTCATCATTACCCGACTTCCCCTTTTGCGAAAGACGCCATGTATATAATATACTTAATATATAGCTATTAGAGTTTTAGTTTCTTCTGATTAAATTGTGTTTTAATCCAATTAACATTCCAAATTGGTGATTTCAAACGTGTAAAGATTTTAATGGTAATACGAGTATGATACCGATTTAGATGGTTTCTTAAACTTTCTATGACAGAAAATTTATGTAATGAAATTGTTTACTAAAGGAAAATAAAAAACAACGATGTTGACGAGCCGACGATAACGTACTTATTGGTAGCAAGTTTAGGATCACATGAAAGTCCACGGAGGAGGCAAACAGAAACACACAAGTATGTACATCACAATCTGCTTATTCACGTCGTCATGATTGACTGCACATATTTATTGTTTTGCTGAATAAGATCTTGTTTTAATTTGTTTACTTCATTCAACAGCTCCTCGTCTGACGTTTTGTCTTCGTGTATTTTTTTACATTTTTGTAAAAATTGTATAATTAATTTCTCCCCGTCCGCCTTGTCTTGCGGCTCCACAGCCGACTCCGCTCCGAACAGGTTGTTCTCCAACTGCGCCTGTTTCTTTTCAGCGTACTGAAAAAAGATAAGGAGGATATCGAGACAAATGACAATTTGTAATCAAAAGTTCAGCCAGTTGAATATATAAATTTTTTTAAACACACATTCATAGGGTAGACTAAGAACCTTTTCGACACAATAAAATGGGAATGAAATGTTCTATCACGCACTTCTAGTGATTAACATGTACAATGTGGCTAAAGCCAGTTCGGCGACGTGCAGGTGTAGTGTGGCTGCCCCGTGACTGACGAACGTATCGTCAACACTCATTACTACTAAGTTTAGGTACGGTAACATGGTAACATTTGATAAATAGTTTGCAATAGATTGTAGACATGTAGGAAAGCTATGCTAAATATTTGCTATAGTGCAGAAATCTCAGTGCTCCATCGCGCGTGGCACACTGCTTAGCGACTGAACCAATTTAACAATATTCATAAACATTAAATTACGGCCACCTACCCCTATTGTCCCTATAAAAAGATAGTTATAGAACGGCATATAAAATCAGTGACCCTGGCTTTCGAATAAAAGAAGGAACTCTTACAATATTCCAATATTACTCGCGCTGAAAAACACAATATCTTCCAAGGTATCATTTCAACGACTCTAAAAGACTATCAAAAATTAAGTTTATTAAATTATTAATAGCAGTGATAGCCTAGTGTTTAAGAATTCACCCTCTCACTCCGGGGTTGCTGGGTTCAAATCCATGGCGCGTACCTCTTTACAAAAGTGCGTTTTAAATTTAAATATCACTTGCTAACAGTGAAGGAAAAACATCGTGAGGAAATTTGCACACCTTAGAATTTATAAAAAAAATTAAAAATTTTAAGGTGTGTGAAGTTTGCCAACTCGCACTTGGCCGGCGTGGCAGACTATGGTCTTAACC